>LOEQ01004029.1:113996-126021 GCA_001685075.1 Bramus lutescens
AGAATATAAAGTTGACAGATTATATCATTTTAGATGATGTGTTTCTATATGCCATCCTTTTTTCCCTGACTACTAAAGACAGTGATATTCCAATCTCATTCAAGGAAACCTCAACACAAATCCTAAAGTAAATAGCACATAACCTTTGAAAGTTATTGTTTCCATTTCTAAAAGTCTGTATGTTCACATGGCTTTTCAAGCATAGAGCATACCTATTGAATTTTTCACCTTTTCCTTTCCAGAATGACAAGGCTATGTGAGAACATTCAGAAAATGTGGTGGACCCATCTGAAGAGCAATCCAACCTGGGTTAATGACTTTGCTCTACATTGATGTTTTCTTTAGAGAGATGAGGGCCTAATATTGCTAAAGAGGAAAGATAGAAAGAAGCTTTAGTGCTTCTACAGATAAATTCTGATCCAGAACATATAAGATGCATATAACATATATCATTCTCTCACCCATTGGACTTAGAGATGATGTAGCTCAAAGTAAATGCAGCATCATCTTTCCTTTATCCTTGACTTAAAGGGCTTTAAAACAAGGGCAAATGACCATTCAGTTCCATAACTGGTAACGGAATAATGTAAAACAGAAATAACAGGAAGTCTGCATTTCTCCCCATTTCTCTCACTTTGTTGCCACCACCCCGTGACTGTAGATAGTTTCCTACCTTATGGTATTTCTTCTATTATTTCCTTTACCCTCTTAGTTTTGAATCACAAGATTTTGCTTTGTTGCCTCAGGGCTTAGGTTAAAACTAGTTGCAAGTAATCTAGTCTTGGTTTTTTCTTTCTTTGTTTCTTTTAAATATTTAAGATCCACTTGACATGTTCCATTTCTCGTACTGTTGCCTCTACCCTGATTTTCATCTTATTTTTACGATTTCCAATAGTCTTGGTATATTTTCAGGTTTCTAGCAATGAGAAAATATGCACATCATTATATATATATCATTCCCAACATGTCATCATCAGCCACCACTCCCCAAGCTATGTCCCCACCTTTCAGAGTAGGTAACATACACAACTGATCTGGCATCCGGACTGACTTTTTTTTTTAAGCATTTATCTCCCTTAGAAAATCTTAAAATGCTTTGTACACTGAAAATGTGTTTCTCATACACTCTTGGTAACTAAGAAAAGGTTGACATCCATTATAAGAACTTTGAGCTGATAGCCCAGTTACCACTATGCAGAGATAATTTAAATTTGGGGTACTTTGTTGGAAGGAATTAGAAACCAATAGGTCACCAAATCTCATATCAACAGATAAAAAGAGAAGATATTAATAAAACTCATTTTGTTCTAAATCAGAAATGTTTTGAAGACATTTTATATTTGGTAAAAGCAGAAAAATGTACAAGGTCTGAAGAAAAAACAGAGTGTATAAATTTATTATTTAGAATTGTTTATCACCAAATACATGAAGACTTAATAACTTTGACTCTGAAAAGGCATCTTTGTTTTTCTAACAATTGTAAGTTGGGAGAGTAAACTACATCCAGTAAACAGGAGGGTAGGATGTATATCATTTTTAATTTGATATATGAAAAGTACAAAAAGCAGAAGTCAAATTTAAATTTCCTAAAAAGCTATTATTGACTGTTTAATCAGATTGAAAAAATACTAAAATAAAAAACCTGGAATACCTAGATGAGAAATGACATCTTTAAAATTCCAGTGATTTCTGTGAAGTTTGGCTTAATATCTGTCTCTAATACATATACAATATTCTAAAGCACTGTGAGTGCAATCATAATTATAATGTAGTCAATGACTAAATGTGACAAAATATTTTATTTTAATAGCTCTGTCCCCCAAACTTTTCAACAGCAAATGGAAAGTGTAGTTCTCTTCATGATAGGACATTCAATAAGCTCAAATCGGTTTAATAATTCTGTAATAAATATTTATTGAACTAAATTTCTCCATATACCCATTTAATATAATTATAGGAAAAGTAGTTATTCAAATATATTTGTTCTTACATGTAGCTAAAAGGCAATAAGGTATGGCATAAGACGTGAACAAAGAGGTTGGGAGGATTAGTGGAAGTGGAGAGTTTAGAGAAGTGAGGAGTGAATATCCTTAGATATTCTCATCAGAATATCCTTAGTACTTGTACAAAATTGCAAAGAAAACAACTCAATAAAAAATTTAGAGCACTTATTCCGGATTTGGTTATGTAAGTAAAACTAAACAAACACTGGATTTACAGTTTTCTTTGGTATTAAAGGTTAAACCTGAATACTGCTGAGTCACAGTCGCACTCAGGGTTATCCAAAGCCTACCTCTGCAGTCATCTGACGCCTACCAGATGAACCTCAATATTATTCGGAAGCTTCTACTGCCTTTAGTATGAAGGAACAGTGTACAGGTTACCTGCACGATTCTAATATCAAAATGATATGTGCATTTTGTCATTGCTCTTTCACCAAAAGAAATAATGGGCCATAAGTCACCAATGGCAGGGATATCACTGAGAACTCACAGAGCTAAGGACATGGGGACTCAGGCAAGAATTAGTTAGTCTTACAGTAGCATAACAAAATGTGGTCAGGTTAGTATCAAACTTTTCCTCTATTTCTAAGTGAAATTACAAGTTTCAAAAATTATGATACAGTTGATCTCTTGGTTTATCTATGAAAATCTGAGGTATAACACAATTCCTATAGCAGAAATAAGACAGAATTATTGGTGAGTGAATTTCTTGATGATTTTCAAGGCCGATTATAATATGTAGGTTGATTTGCAATCTAATTTTAACACAGAGCAGAATACACTAATCTTGTAGTAGGAGAAATGTGTTACTTTGGAACAAAAGAAATGACTTTCAGTTGGAGCAACCAGTGAGCAGCTCATGAGGAGATGCTACTTAAACTAGTTTGAAGTAAAACACAAAGATGCTGAGGCTGTAGCAGAAGAGAAAGCTGGGGCAGAGGAGGATCTGTAACTGAAGCATGGATCATGGGCTGAGCTCAGGGACTGTGGGACCAAAGGTCAAGATGAGAAAACTACCCTTNCTTTTTTTTTTTTTTTACTTAGTAAACGTAAATGTTTGTGTGTATGTTTATTATATGCTAACTGAAACAAGGAATGGGCATTTTGAGACAGGGAGAGACATGCAATATGTAGACATATCATACCTCGACTCTAGTTTTAAAAAGCCTCAAACTTAATACATATTTAATTACCTGTATCTGCTTTCCCTGTATCTCCTCAGATCTTCATTAACAATGAATGGCATGACTCAGTGAGTGGCAAGAAATTTCCTGTTATTAACCCTGCAACTGAGGAGGTCATCTGCCATGTGGAAGAAGGGGACAAGGTAAGTTCCAACACCCTCAAGTCCAGTTTCTACCAAGAGTCTTTGCTTCTCACTATCCTGAGCTCCAAACCCAGTGTAAGCTCAATGAAAGACGTGAAAACATGGCTGCTCTGGAAGTTGGGTAAATATTCTGTTGTCCTTTCACATCTGCTAAGAGAAGCTAAAGGCTGATATAGAACTCTTAGAACAATTTATTACCGAGTTATTTTATTGAAAATCATTGATTTGGGGACAAGGATATCCGGGATCTTCATGCTATATTGCATACTGGAAAAATCACATTCCCACTACACTACAGTATGTAAGGGTTTCTTTTACCTGCTGTCCCAACAGTACTTCACACATTTTAATTTTTGTTTAGAATGATCAGAAGCAGAGTAAGACACTATCAGTCAATTACCATTTTATTTGGAATTTGTCCAATAGCTAGCAAAGGAACAAAGTTTCATATTCTTGTCGGCCATTTGTACATCTTAAGCAATGCGTTTTGAGGTAATTTCTATTTAAATTAGATTATTTTTAATATTTTTCATTATATTAGTCCCATATAAAATCTGGAAACAAAACATTTATCAGATGAATAGTCTAATGTTTCCCCCTGCAGACTGCCCATTCACCCATTTGTTCTATAAAATTATAACTTGACACTACAGAGATTTTTTTTATTTTTATTTGTTTTAATGGTTGTGCTTTGGTAACTTCTCCAGTCACTGTCTAATCCAATATCTTGAAATGAGTTTTGCCAATTTTCCTTCAGTAATAACATAGGTTTGTGTTTTCCTTTAGGTCACTGATCCATTTGAGTTAATTTCTATTTATCAAAAAAAGAGAACGATCTACACTAACTTTTCTTCGTGTGGTGGTTCATTTCTCTGTGAGAAATAGACAGGTTCTTCTCCAGTGTATGTTGTGATGCATTTGTTGAAATGGCTGCAGGTGCATAATGGGAAATATGGATTTGGTGTATATAAGGATAGGATGATTGGGACAACTGGCTTGACCGGTACATCTTGATGAATTTCTAGAAAACCAAACTTAGGCAGAGAGATAATTACCATCCACAGTTATGTGCCACAGGTGACCTAGAATCCTCTGAGTTAATCCCAAAAGAAAGGAAAATTGTGTTTACTACATTTTTTTTAAAAAGGAGGAATAAATGCTTTATACCTAAGAGTGAGATACAATACATAGTATGGCCTTACCTCAAATGCCAACCTCATTCATTGAGTATCTCCAACAAGACTGAGAAGGAACAAAGAGAAACATAATTCTCGCATGCAGTAAGACGTAAATATACACAAACTAAGAGCCCATCCACTGCCTATGCCTTCTCCATATAGGTAAAAATTTCACTCAAGACTATGAATCTATAGGTGACAGTTAGTGAAAAGAAATATTGTTGCTGCTTTAACAACGAAGCCTTGAACATTTAGCTCCTAAGGAACATTTTGCTCTGACAATGGGGTTAGTCCCAATAGGAAAACAGAACTTTCTCCCTGGGGCCAGTAGAAGCCTTGTCAGGCAGAACTTTACTAGGAGAGTCAATGAGATTTACCGTCTTCCTCAGGCATAGAAGGGAGAGCCGGTGACCATCCCAGCACCTTTGCCAGTGAGCACTCATCTGCTCTGTGCTTAGTGACAACTGCCTCTCCCTTAGAAAGATCAAGGAGACTAATTCACACCCAGGCAAGTTGCAGGCTAAGTCTCTGTGCCAGTAAGGCTGGCTGAACAAATGAGTCATCAAAGGCAATTGTCAGTCATATAAACTATTTGTGATAAACTAGGGCTGGCTTCACGACCATATTCCTGTCTGTTTCCTTTTTTTTAATTATTTAAACAATGTCTTTTTGGAATTATTTCTGTTCACACAATTTGTGAGGAATCTAGTGAGGAGTGGCTAGCATTGCTAAGTCACTCTAGCATAACCTGGTAAAGTTCACAGTCACAAGAAACCTGATATCCTGGAGTGGCTCATTAGGGCAAAGACTAACGGTCTTTAAGATTTCATTCACAAGCAGAATGGGGCTGCCAGCCAGCCCTGTCCTGCCTCTCATGGTATCACGAGTGTGGGGCAGTGACCAGAGCAAAGGCATGTTCAAAAGCAGAGACAGCCTGTGGGTGGGAAGTGTTTTCTTTTCACTTCAGTGGCTCTGAACTGCTCACGAATCCTGGGGCATGAGCTAATAGATAATTGGAGGGGTAAAACTAAATGTCCATTCAAGTAAGTGCTTCCGACAGGTGTGAAAGGAAACTGGTCTGATTGCTACTTTCTCCATCTCTGACTGAATTTAAGGTGGGGTCTACATTCCAGGAAAGATGGAAGCATTGGGACCCTCCCTCACAAGTTTTAGAGGCCCCTGCTTTTTCATTCAAACCACCTGCACACATTCAGCCTGCAGGCTCTAACTTCAAAACTGAAATATTTCATTGTCCGTAGGCCATAGGATTTGATCATAGAAAATCCCAGTTAATCTTGTATTGTAGTTTAAAAAAGTATATCTTGCCAGTCCTTGAATAAAAATATACAAAATAATAACTTTTTGAAAAAACATATTAAAAATTTGATTAGTACCTTGGGTAATACAAAAGTTTTGTTACATAATGAAATTGGCTAAACCATGATTATTACATAAATATTTAAAAATAGACTAAATAAGGCAAAATACATACCTTTCTATGATAGTAGCATAGCCTGTTAGATTATCATAAAACTAAAAAATGTTAATATTTTATGGGTATTAAAAGACTAGCAAGAAATGTTGCCGTCTGTAATACAGTGAGCAACGATTATGCTACTCAGAGCAACTTTGTTAGACAGCCTGCCTGAGACACAAGAAGAAAGTATGGAGGTAAGATATAGTATCAAATGTCTCTACTTTCTGCTGTGTTTCACACGCATAGTCTACTTACCTACAAAACAAGGTCCATGTTACTTAATTGTAGTAGTAACTTGGGGCTAAAGAGATCCTGCCTGCCTTTGTGCTGGGAGCCTAAAGCCTCTCTTTTTCTTAAATCACTTTGTTAAAATGAATTCACAAAGAAAAACATCACATAGCTATTTTATGAAAGTCCCTCAAACAAAACTTGCGTGGTCCCACACTGTGCATCTCAATGGACTTCTCCACAATGAGAAGGACCACTCTGAAGCCACTGAACTCCACTAGGGGGAGGGGTTCACACTTTCACTATAAACTATATTTTTGTGGACTTAGCCAACACAAAGGACTATGGCAGAGTTGAAACTAAGAAAAAGAGTTAGATTTTATCGTTTTTCACAATTCCTGTGTTCTGTGCCCTCATTCACTGCATTGCTCTTCAATGTTATTCTATACGCACACAACAGTTCGCATGTAAACATTACACGTTATAGGCTAGGATATGCACACGAGGACGAACATCCAATTCTTTTCTGAACCTGAGTGACCTTGCTCAATATTATACATATTAAGTCCATTCCTTTTCCTGAGGATTTCTTGATTTCATTTTTTTTACAATTGAACAATATTCTATTTCTATGTAAACCACATTTCCCTTTTTCTGTTGGTGAACACATAAGTTGCTTCCATTTGCTTGCTATTATAAATAGAAAAAGACCATGATAACTTATGGCACTAAAGAACTTGCATTCCTTCCGGGAGATCAGTAAGAAGCTCTTAATTACTATAGGCCACTGAGATGTGGGCCTGGTGATGATTGTGGTAGGTTAACACACTGAGCCAGGACTTTGAAAGTAAATGGACCTGCTGCTAGAGCATCTCTATCAGGAGAATTTCAGGAGCCAAGAAGGGAGGGCTCCTGCGGAGCAGGTGAAAGGTAAACAGGAAGTCTCAGCAGGTAAAGTGGAGCCAGAAAAGGCTGAACTTTGAAACCAAACAGAGAGCCTTGACCTTAGGATTGTGGATGAAGCAAGCAGGGGTAAACACGAGAGGGAAAGTGCTAAGATTAATTACTTAAAAGATATTAGCCTGGAAGCCTCAGAGAGAGTGCGGAGGGAAGATGAATGGGAGGCTGGGAACAGTTTGCAACGACAGAAACGGTGTAGAAGAGGACAGAGAAAGGTGAAAGAACATGCTAGAATGGACTAGGCTCCTGTAGTCACTTTCATGTTGGTCTCTTTTGGACCACAGTTGTCTCCATCTAGTGAACATTTAGCATGCCTGTGGCGTAGAAGCTGTGAGACAACTGTTCTGAATAAGAGGAATGAACTTCAGACAATGTATCTTACTTTAGCACAGACTGGACCATCCGCATCCATGGGTCCCATGTTGGTAAATTAAATTGCCCTGAGATAATAAGAAGGTGTAGCTGCTGACATAGCCAATGTGATGTGATGCAGTGTATCACCCCTGGATGGACACTGAGTTCACAGGCTTCTTTTAGCCCGTGTTCTCTAACTACTACTTACCTTGTTTTATGTATCAGAAAAAAAAAACTAGATTTAATTAAAAAGGCCTGCGGGTTAGATGCAAATTCTATGTCAGTTTGACCTAGAAAGGTGAGCTTTCTAGGACTTGGGAATTGGTTTTTCCTTGATACTGAGGGAAGGCTGATACCTATAATATGATAAGGTGATGTTTGGTTGTATGTTCCTCCAACTTAGTGAATGCTTCTGAACAAAATCTTTACCTCAGTGTCCTGTCGTTAGCTGACCTACAGTTAGAATGCTGTAAAGACACACAGATGTCTGCATCCCTCAAATCTTACGTGATTAAAAGGAAAAATCAGGATTCAAAGCTTGGTGTTTTGTTTCACTAAGAATTCACAGTCCCATCCAGATGGTGGTGGCACATGCCTTTAATCTCAGCACTAGGGAGGCAGAGATAGGCAGATTTCTGTGAGGTAGAGGCCAGCCTGGTCTACAAGAGCTAGTTTCAGAAACACTGTCTCAAAAGACCCCCCAAAAAATATGAAAGAAAGAATTCACAGTCCCTACCCTTTATAGTCTTGCAGGATTATATAAATGAGAGAAAGAGAGTCATGGCCCCAAAAGATAAAGCCATAAGAACAAATTTTGTTTATAGCTCTGCATAGGAACGGCAAGATTTATTTCAAAATCATTTTCTATCCACCCTTAGGGAGAGGGAGGAGGCTCAAGACAGCTAATACTTGATGAAGGCCAATGACGCTAATAAACAAGAACTGCATCTCACGGGTCTATCGCAGAGATGTGTGCATGTATGCACACGCTCATATGTGTGTTAAAGCATCTATAGATCACATGGAAAAACTCAGACTTTTGAGGTTCGCTTTTTCTTTTCCTCTCCAAAAGTGCTTTCTGGATTTTCTTAGGTAAAACTTAAGAAAGTCTGTTGTGAAATGAAACGAAGTCCAAATGTAAGCAATAATACAGTCTCATAAATGCGGGAGCATTCTCACTATGACACGGTTATTTCCATCTCAGTTTGCATACATGCAGATTTCTTTGCTGTCTTACAGAATGCATTCTGAGGAGTATGGCCTTCCATGCCTCTCTAAGGTGAAGGCAAAACTGAGGTTCAGCTAAGTGTAAGCAATTAAAAAGTATAGGGTATTCTCCTTCCTGACATTCTAATTCTCAGACAAATTCAGTCTCCTCCATAAAGATGCAGTCCACGGACCTGTAGGATTTATAGGGTTCCACACAATGCCAGTCGTATAAACACAATTTTGAAAATAATTACATTTAAAATATTAATATATGAGCCATGGAATGATGGCACATACCTGGAATCCTAGCACTTGAGAAGCAGAGGCAGGTTGATCTCTGTGAGATAGTTCAAGGCTAGCCTGGTCTACAGAACATGTTCTAGGACAGCCAGGGCTACCCAGAATAAAACCCTTTCTTGAATCACACACCTGTGTATCAGGGCACCCACATGAAAGTTAAAAGACAGCTTGCCATAAATGGTTTTCTCCTGCTGCCATGTGGGCTTTAGAGTGGGAACTAAGGATGTAAGTAAGGCATGGCAGTAAGGGTTTTTCCTCAAGTGAGCCATCTCTCAGGGTCACGTTGTATTTTAGTAGTTGTTACTTTATCCTACCCTAATTCCACACCAAGTATTTTATTTAAAATAAAATTCTCATACATTTAAACATAGTAGCCTCTTTTATCTCAAATAATAATATGGGACAAATGAATCTTTCATTTTCCTGACAGAGAAAATGAAACAAAGAGAAAGACCTCATGGTAAATTGTGGAGTAACCTAAAGCAGCGGATGGATTGTGCAGGGAGCCTGGCTGGCTGGGGATATCTTGCTGCACATCACATTTCCTTGCTTTGCTGATGGGGAGAAAAGTATTTAAGGGCCTAGCTCAAGCTCTGCACTAACAGATACCTTCCGTGCCCCTGGAGAGTCTATAGCCTGTCCAGTCTCATAAAGTGCCAACAAAAGAGAAAATAACAACTTCTCTGTTACTGTAAACATATGCACATTCCTTTAGTGTGGGAAGATCAAGGTGGTCAGAGAAGGGAGGGTCTGAATGCTAGAATCTCTTCTCATCCTCCTTACAAAACAGCTGAGAGAAGCAACTTTAAGGAAGAAGGATCTGTGTGTGCTTCCAGTTGGGAAGGGTACAGTCCATCATAATGGTCAAAGAAAAGAAGAGAGCCCAGTGGCAGGAGGATGATACCAGGGCCCCACTGGACCAGAAAGCAGAAAGAGATCTCAAGATGCCACTGGATTCCAGTTATAACCCATGTGCCATTCATGCCTCGTGTCTCCACTTCTGCTCCTTAGTTCCTGTGTCCAAAAGGTCTCACAACCTCTCCAAACAGTGCTAACACCTGGGTGGCAACTGGTAAAACATTTAAGTGTATAGTTGACATTTCTTATGCAAGCCAATGAACCATGTATGCCATGAACTCTCCTTTCCAACTGGATACATTCTAAATGTACCAAAATTTGGTACTTTAGCCCCTATTTGGTAAAGGAGATGGTCTCCTTTATTTCTGAATCAAATGAGCTAATGTATGTAAACTAACTGGAACTTATTTCAAATAAAGTAGACACTCAACATCCCATCACAATAGGATAAAATAACAACTATATAACATAGCATATATAATATATAATAACATAGCATCTATTCTAGGAGTTTGACTATTTGATAGGCTATTGGAGCTTATCATAAATATTACTCAAGAGAAACCATTCCTGCATACTGTGGTGCAGAGAGTGTGGAAGACTCTGGGCTTTGGGCTAATGAAGCTCTAGCTTCTGTGTGTGAGGACTGTGTCCTGGTTTATAAGGTTGTGATATTGTTTTTGTTCATCAAGTAATTTGATTTTCCTGAATAGAATGCTCTGTGACTTCCAGGCAGATGTGGACAAAGCCGTGAAGGCTGCACGACAGGCTTTTCAGATTGGCTCCCCATGGCGCACCATGGATGCTTCAGAGAGGGGGCGGCTGCTGAACAAGCTGGCTGACTTAGTGGAAAGAGACCGTCTGCTGCTGGCTGTGAGTATTAACTTACACCAACAGCAAGATACCTAGGCGTAGTTGGACATTTCTCTTCCTACCTGTTTCCAATTACCTGGTGGCTGCTTTCCAAATAATTGACTTGGGGGCTTACTATTACTTATAAATGCTCAGCCAGGAGTTCAGGCTTGTTACTGGCTCTTACATTTTAAGTTAACCTATATTTCTTATATTCTGACACACCGTGGTACCTTTATTAACATGTCACCTTCATCTCCTGCTCCCTCTGCATCTGGCTAGCGAATCCTGACTTCTGCCCTTCTCCTTCCCGTCATCCTTAGTTCGGCTGCTCCTCTAGCTTCTTGCTTGGCTACTGGCCAATTGGCATTTTACTAAACCAATTTGAATAAAAAATCTTTACAGCGTACAAGAGGATTATTCCACAGCATATAGGAAAGTTCCCAAGAGAACTCACTGATGGAAGTCGCCAGTTGTTTGGTTAAGAAAGCACACAAACATCCTGCCTTTTCTCTAGAATTGTTTGGAGTCTTTTTCATGGTCAAGTGTTCCTTTAACAACGTCCCTGGTTTCTCCAATTTACTGTTTCTGAAGTACTTTAAGGGGAAATTTATGAATCTTTAAATTACCAAAACATTACTCTAAAATAAATTTATTTATACCCACCCCAAAACTTTTCACAATGTTTCTTTCTTCTGTTGTTGACATATGTCTGTTGACAATGTTGAAACAAAGAGAAGAGATTTTCATTTTCATGAGTGTAAAAGAATTAACGAAATAAATCCAGGTTTAATATTAAATAAAATCATCCTTCTGTTTTGGGTGCCTATATTTTTTCACTTCTGTGACTAGCTATATCGGCATAGCATACAAATGGGGAATGTTTATTTGTCTTCTGAATCATGCATTTTAGTAAAGCCAACTGAAAACAATGTGGTCCCCAGTTAGAAATCAGACTACATTTTATTATCTTTATTTTACTGGAAGCATTACCAATTTTTTTTGTAAAGAATCACCCTTTCCTCAAAAATGCTGAATTTTTCAAAATATGAAAAATAAATTTGATCAATAGCTGCTGCACCAAAACCACACCACCCTCAGGATTCTACAGGAAAGAAGGCAGTTCCTAAAACCACACTACCCCCAGTAATCTATGAGAAAGAAGGCAGTTTCTAAAACCATATTACCCCCAGCATTCTATGAGAAAGAAGGCAGTTTCTAAAACTGTAGTGATAGGGGAGCGGGCCTGCTTTTCGACCCGCCCAGCTCCTGCACGGCT
>LOEQ01004029.1:126137-145066 GCA_001685075.1 Bramus lutescens
TTAACCAATGAAAGTAACACATAGACAGATGACCCTCCTACATCATAAAACCACGCCACCCTCTGGATTTTATGAGAAAGAAGGCAGTTTCTAAAACCACACTACCCCTAGCATTCTATGAGAAAGAAGGCAGTTTCTAAAACCACACTACCCCTAGCATTCTATGAGAAAGAAGGCAGTTTCTAAAACCACTCTACCCCCAGCATTTTATGAGAAAGAATGCAGTTTTCTAAAACTTGGTTTCTCTCTCTCATTTGTCAGTGGTGGGGAAAGTTCACTGCCTCTGCCATCTTGTGAGGTTGCAGAGAATGAAGAACAGACATACCAAATCACTTGGGTGTAGACTCTTGAGGACCGGACAGCATAAATCAGAGGAAGGAGAGGTTTAGCTATTGGATGATCACCATGTAAAATATAGGATTCTAAGGAGACCTTTATAGTCTGAATGAAAAGAGAAAGAAGAGAAGATAATATAGTCCCAGAAAGCCTAAAACTGTGACTATTTAAATAGTTATGACCTTGTTGCCTAAACAGCAGGATTATCACTGAAAACTGCTGAGGAAAATCCACAAATCCACGGTGAAAGATACAAGTGTTATTTATGTTTGGGTGAACATAATACAGAATTCCTATCTGTTAAGAATATGATCAAGGCATCAAAAATCATTTCAAACACCAAATTTTCTCTCCAGTTGGCTGGCAAGTGAGAACCTGTTAGAACCCTCATTTGACAAAGAGTCTACCAATCATTTTCACGGTTGTGTACCTATGAAACTGTGTCTAGTGCGTAGACAAAGCTTAGCTGGAAGGAACTGAGACTGTGGCAGAAAGAGCACAAAGTCAGACAACCCTAATCTCATCATTGCCCCTACCAGGATTTTGCTATGTGATCACAAACAAGTTATTGTGCTCTGATTTAAAACTGGTTTTATTGAGATGATTTGCAATTCCTTATAATTACAAAGCTCTCTTACATAATTCCTGAAAATGTTGACCATATATTCTTTTAATTTAGTTTTTATTCTTATAACAGTCCATATGTTTATAAAGCGGACATTGATCATAGCCATCCACAACTACTTCCTATCAACTCCACCTAGTGCCCCTCATGATACAAACCACCTACTTTTTACATCTCTTTTTACTCTTATTAGCAAACTTCTGAGTCCAATTATGCTGCTCATTCATACAGGACTATAGAATTCTTTATTTTTATTGTAAATTGTTTCATGTATGGGGGTATCTATGTACTATGTGTATCCATGTACTGTGTGTGATTGGTGTGCTTACTGGGATTACAGATGACTGTAAATTACCTTGTACGTGCTGGGGTTAAACTGGCTTTTCTAAAACAGCACTCCGCTGAGCCAGATCCATTGAGAAATGTTCTTATAGGGGGTATAGAAAGTTTATTAGAGGGTATTGGGAGAGTATGGGGAAATGAGAGACAGGGAGACAGAGGAAGAGAGAGGGGGAAGAAAAAAGAGAAGAAGGGAAGAGGGAGGAGAGGGACAGAGAGCTGCCTCTTCAGAAAATGGCAGAAAGATAGAGAGTGCAATGTTCTTAATCCAATGTTCTTTTTTGTGATTGTAAACTGTGGTTTGTGTTGGCTTTTCAGACAATGGAGGCACTCAATGGTGGGAAAGTCTTCGCCAATGCATACTTGTCAGATTTAGGAGGCAGCATAAAAGCATTAAAATATTGTGCAGGCTGGGCTGACAAGATCCATGGTCAAACAATACCAAGTGGTAAGTATACCTAGACAAATAGCAAGGTTGGTGGGAGAGGCACCCAACTTAGAGATGATAACTTAAAACTCTGAGAAAGATGTCAAACAATACGGCAATAATTATTTTCCCCTTGACTCTGGAGAAACACATTTCTGAAGAAGAAGGTTGCATTGAGTCTATAGTTTTTAAAGGTAATCATGTGGGAATTAAAGCTATGGAGAGCGTACATAGCAGTGGCATGAGAGCATTCTCATAGAATCCAAGTGAGGTGTCTAAATGCTCAAACTAACAAAGCTGGCCGCTAAAATCACTTATTTCTGCTTCATTTCCATAACAAGATTGACGTTCCACCTTTAATGTGATTGTTTAAGATATTTGGTCCAGAAAGAAGCTGGGATGCTTATTTGTGTCAGTTTAAGTTCAATTTATTTCAAACAAACTAATTCCCATTAACATGCTTCAAAACACACAAAACGTGATGACAAAATATTTACTAGCTGAGTTCAAAGCTTTGCATGGAAGACTTTGTACAAGCATTAATCTGTATGCGTGTAGCAGAACAGACACATGAAAAGGCTTTCCAGAGGAAAAGAATCAAATTGACAAAACAATAGAGGCTGAATTCCATGTCTATAATCGGAATGACTTCAGGAACTTAAATAGCCCACTTCCAGTTCTGAAACTAACATACACTTCCACTAACTGAAGGGTTCAGTTTGAGAGCTGGTCACTAGGAAGTAAGAAGATGGAAATGAGACACCAGCGGGAACATGTTTTGTGGCTCTCACGCCACTCTTAGGAAGGACAGAAGAAGCTGCTGAGAGTACCGCTAGGACTTGACAGGAAAGCACTGCAGTAGTAGCAGGAGACCCGGAACAAAACACAAACCAGCAAAATTCCCAGGGTAGCAACACCAAAGCGTGACACAGGAGTTGACCAACCAGATGGTAGATTGAAAGACATTGTATTTATGTTTGATAGGCAAGAGAAAAACCTGTAATTTCAAGTCAGTAGAAAGACTGCTTACTCTGGGCAGATAGTTTGCTATTTTAAATCTTTACCTTTTAAAGGTTGGTACTGCTGGGAGATTTGAAATGCTGGAAACATTTGCATGTGGCTCCACCCTTACCCAAAGGGGACCTCACCTCCCAGCTCCTTTCTGCATCACTCTGTGAACACGGGTGCTGCAGGGAAGACAGCCATCTCGGAACACTAGGAATGGAGTTAACCCTGTCAGATCTTTGCCCACCTACTCACCCATTTTCCTGCATTTCAGCCTTTCCCTTCTAACTGCTGTTTGAGAGCTCCGTTGTTTACGTTATTAACCTTGTAGATGGAATATTTTATTTCTCTTTGTTCCTCATTGTGGAACCTCCCTCACAACACCCTGTCCTGAGTGGATCCCACATTTACCTTTGCTGGACCGTGTGTTTGCTCTGTTTTTCAGATGGAGATATTTTCACTTATACAAGACGTGAGCCTATTGGAGTGTGTGGCCAAATCATCCCTGTAAGTTCTTCTTAATGACTCGTATGGGGGGAAAGAAAGCTGTGATTCCATTTGATCTGAAGGTCATACCCTCACAAGTGAAGCTTATATGATGGTTTTGTGTGAAGTAAATTCAGTAAGTCTGACTGTATGAAGCTCGTATTCCTGGAACCTAGCTTCTTGGATATGAGTTATCTGGTCCAGAACCCCCTCAATATACTGCTGTACCCTGTGAGGATGTTTTTGTGTTGCCAAATAAGCCCTAAGTATTTGAGAATTGGTTGTTTTGGAAATTGTGCTCTGTTATGGTTCTCATGAACTGTGCCTTATAAGTGTATGACAAAGTTTGACATGGCTCATCTGTGTTGAGATATTTCAGTGGGACACAGCAGGGTCCACAGCTCCCAACACTTCTGTCTGCTCCTTGAGACTCACCACCATGGACAATAGCAACAGCAAGATTGCTCAAGTCCTGGAAAATACCTTTTGGTTTAAACGGAAGGAAAAATCTCAATGAAAACTGGAATAGTTTGTGGCCTGTATTGCACCATTAGTTAACAGAGATTAGTATTTAAATTTATTCAGCCAAAAATCCCATGTTCTGGTTGTAACCAGATTTCCTCCAAGATTAACAGAGAACACTGGCCAGATACATCTGATACTATTTAAAAGGCAAAATTAAAACACAGTGAAGTTTGTCCCGAAGTTTTCGGAATGCCATTGACTCTCCTTTAATGAGATGAATATACCAATGTATTTCATGGAACTGTCCAGTACTTCAAAGACTTAAAAAAAATGTTTAAATATACTTACATCACTCTACCAGCTAGGACTATTGGATAAGCTTAAACATTAACTTCCCCTGTGTTGTTCTGTTTTTCTGGGATTCAAACCCTGGGCTTCACACATGCTAGACAGGTGTGCACTTTGCCATAGCTCTGAATTTCTCAATTAATCCTGAGGACAACATCTAAAGTAGAGAGGACTGTTTTCAGGACTCACGAGTGGAGAATGCATTCGAGAGAGAAGCAGTGACATATCTTATTTCTTATAGGTGGCCAATGGTTTACTGAAATCCAAACCCAAGCATTTACCCCACTGGATGTGAACTTCCTTTGCCGTCAGTGATATTGTTTATCCTGGACTGAACAAAGTTCTGTATTGTGGAAAATACATTCAATATGCCCATGACCTGGTTTCAGTCTCCAGGATCCAAAAAGAAAAAAAATGAAGTCTCCTAGACATTAAATGTGCTGAAAGATCTTATAATTGGGTAAATTCAATAAATGCTCTCTAGGGAGATATAGGGAGAGAATGTCATATTTAAAACTATCTGCAATATTTGACATACTTAATTATTTAAAAAAACATCAAATAATAACCTCCTTGTAGAATAAGAATTCAAAATAACAGAGCTTGATTAAATTTGGGAGTGTTTCCCTATTCCCTTCGGTATGGTTAATTCAGAACATCTATCATTTACAAGTTGCTTTTAGCAGTGAACCTAAGTAAGATGCCTTATAATTACACAGAATTTATTGGTTTTTACTTAACATCTATCAAAGCAGGTTGTTTTAGAAACTGTGCTTTGAGACAATGTAAAATTGCTCAATTTTGCTTTCTAGTGGAATTTCCCGTTGATGATGTTCATTTGGAAGATAGGCCCTGCGCTTGCCTGTGGGAACACAGTGATCGTCAAACCCGCAGAGCAAACCCCTCTCACTGCTCTTCATATGGCATCTTTAGTAAAAGAGGTAAGTCTCCCGAGTCTAAAAGTGCAGATGAATTCAGGGTCCCCCGTTCACCTATAGCCTCATCCTCATCACTATGAGCTTCGCTGATCACACATGGCTTCTGCCCAGTCATGGAGAAAAAAGCAGCGGAACAACAAGCTGTGACTTTTGTCAGCCAATACAAATGTGTCTCCACATAAATAATAACAGAGGCTCATAGCCAGTCACCTTGGAATCCATTACTTATATGGCTCCAGTCTCATGAATGCAATTCCTGAGGACATAGTGCCATTCCTTCCATTGCTGAAATGTGTGTTGTCACTGCTGCACTTATAACCAGCAAGGTTGTTCCTGTGAATTCCTTCAGTTATTTAAGTCTGAATGTGACTGAAGGTTAGAGGCCACATGTGCCAATATATTTGCTGTAACATTGGGTCTCTTGTCCATCACAGCTTCAGATAAAGTTTCCTTCCTGTTCAAAGTGCAAAGAGTACATGACACTCTAATTAACCAAAACATGTGATTTCATCCTTCAAAAACAAGTTACTGGATTTTGCCCTTAATATAATACCAAAAACTTAGAAGGGCAACTTAGAATTTTGAAATCTAAAGCAATATCAATAAGATATTTTTCATTTAAAATTAAAATGGACAAAACTTATCAAAATGAGGCAATTTTGATTCAAATACCTTGAAATCATAGTGTGCCCATCAGACTAGTGCCTCTGTCTTTGTTGTGTTCCGTGGAACAGGAATCACTCTGTACTATCATTCTGGGATGAGAGGCTTTGCTATGTGATGTCTTTCTGATAAACAATACCTCTAGGGATTTGTAGCTTTGCTGCTCTGCTTCGAAAGCCAAGAATGAAAAAATGAAAATGTGCCCTCTCTTTAGACTTTTAGCTTTGCTGATGATACTAAATGCTTTCTTTCTGAGCACATACTTTATCATATTTTTCTGGCTCCTTTCTCAAGGAGTTCCCCCCTTCTGACAGTTGACACAACTAATCATTGCAACTGCAATCTATTGATGAGATATTTGGATTTGGAAGAAGGTGTTTCTCAATCTTATCACCTTTGAGCACATTTTTATATAGAAAAGGAAAGGAAATATTAATAATAAAGAATAAATACTTAAGTGAAATTTTCTTGGTAGAAAAAAATCTTTAAAGGTTAGAAGAAGAAAACAGTTTCTGTCGTGTCGACACCTCTATTGAGAATTAAATTCTTGATCGTTGACTGCCTGCCTCTTAACTTGCAGGCGGGGATTCCTCCTGGCGTGGTGAACATTGTTCCTGGTTATGGGCCAACCGCAGGGGCAGCCATTTCTTCTCACATGGACATCGACAAGGTGGCCTTCACTGGATCAACACAGGTAGTGCCAGTCTCTGGGTGCCTCATCTCTAATGAGAATAATCCTGGCCTCTACAGCTGGTTCTCAGTCAACACTTCTACAAACAAAAGTTCTTTCAATGATTTGTTACTTACTCTGTCCTTGAAATATGCTTATCAAGCACAAAGTGGGTGAATTTAGGATAAAAGAAAATACCTGCTACTAATTCAGAAAGATTGCAATTTTCAAAGTGTTTCTTGTTATCTCTTAGAAATATAGCTTCTGGGCTGTCAGATGAGTGGAAAAGTAGACGGTAAAATATATAAATTAGACCACAGTGATTTATATGAGTGACTGTAAGTACAACCTCTAGTTTAAAAAAATCAAATAGTAGAGTCTCAACCCTAGTTTGGGACTGTCTACCAAGCATACCCTGAGAGGGAGACAAATCCCACTTCCTTCCATGTTTGGGCTGGAGAACCTTAGTGTTTTGTGCTCCTGACGTCACCATTCAACTGATTCAAAGTTGAAAAACAGGAAACAGCCCCAAAACACTATGAGAAGAAGTGGCAGGTGGAGGGAGAGAAAACAGCTTGGATACAGTTCTGAATATTGCATGAGCTTTGATTATAAACAAAATTTAGAAAATATGCTATTTCAAGCAAAGTCATGTTTGTGTCTCTCTACTTGGCCATCACATTATTAGTTAGTTCCTCAACAGAAAAGATACTGCATGGCTCATCGATGTTGGTGATAAATGAGCAAGAATAGACTATAACAAGCAGCCAACACCTACAAGAGGTAAATAGGATGGAGAAGACAGAAGATCAAGGAAAGGAAAACTTACCTGAGCCAGATAGGTGACAAAACTTGCTGGAGGTGTTGAGGAATGGTTTCTCTTTTAACTACTTGAAGACTGAGAAGCAAGAACAGCTTTCAAATAATTTGATTTTCTTGTAATCACAGTTAGTTGCTTTAATATTTTGTTAAACTTCTCAGAGAGTTGAATTGATAAACATTAAATTATAGTTTTATTCTATTCTTGATCTTCTGAAGCACATTTTCATTTTTTTCATGGACTATCCAAAAATAGTTCAGGTGCAAAATCTATGACTAAGATATGTTTTTTTTAATTGCTCCATTCAGGATTTTCTGTGGTGTATAAAGATATTAGGATATCTAAGACATGGTGACAACTTCTGTAATGGTGATGCTGTAAGTTAATATTATATCAAGGAAGGGAAAAGCAGGCAGATAGAATCTTGGGATCTCCACTCCTCTGCAATGGGGAATTAATGGGCATATCTGGGTCTAAAACAGGTGCTGACTTCTCCGGGCCATCTGAAGGCTTTCTGGTCCTGCCCCCAGATGTAGCATGAATGCTCAATTGTCATAAATGATCCTAATTCATGCACCATTTTGAGGCCTCTTTATATGAACCCTCCCCCAATAAACATTGAAATTAGGAGATCAGGCAACCTCAGGCTCAAATTCCAATTTAACTCTCTTAGTATTATGTCTCTAAAAAGTTAAGTATCTTTACCAAATTTGAAGTTCTTTATTTGAAAAGGTGAATATAATATCTATTTTCTCAGTTTTACATAATAAAAATGAGAGCCTGTAGAAGAAGACATATAACACCCCTCTGAGAATTCAGGAAGTATCCTGGTCACTGTTCCCTTTTCCCAAATTTTGGTTGCACGTGGGCATCTGCACCTCTCACCTGACCCCCAGTGTCCCCACATTGCCTCGGTGCTTCTATCTGAAGTTCTAAGAAAATCATGAGTTGAACAATGTTTCCACCTGTGTTCCCTCTGTCTGAGATTGATAATCAAGAGCTTGTATGTCCTTGCGGATTCATCCCTTTTTCTTGCCTGGCTAATCTCCAAGACTCTGTTGTTGTTCAGGGTTAGCCACACAATGGTGGCCTCTAAATAACAGGATGATAACAACACCATTTTAGAAGCCGCAATGAGGGGAAACATAGCATTAGTCCATCACAAGCGCTCTGTGGAAACTTGTTTATTCATTTTTCTCAGAGTTTTTTACCTGATTTATACTAAAGGTCCTGAGCCAGTTTTAATCCAGAAGCAAATGACAGATTGATTGCATCTCTCATGGTCACAATAATGAAACGATCTAACAAAAATTTTAATGTAATTTAGACATTAAAAGTTTTAAAGAACTCATTTTTAAAAGAACTGCAGCTATGCTATGTAAGACATATTTTCCCGAACACAGCTCACCTCTGCTTCACACAGGATACTACAAGAGGATGAGCAGTTTGGCTTTTCGCCATTCTCATTGTCCTCTTTGGGAAAATAAAATTTTACTGTTTCAAAGTAAGGGGATAAAATAATGGGATAAAAATTACTTGCTGTTTTTCTGAGAAAATTCAAGCAGGCTTCAAATTGTCCACCTGAAACTGCAACATATGAAAATCTTTATTCCACCCTTATATTTCTAACCAGCTTTCCTATTCATTCTTTGGCATGGGTAGCTTTAGAAATTCTCTTCTGGTCTTACTCCATTAACCAAGACAAACATTAGCTGTGTTAGGAGAACGTTTCTACTAAACTGATTAGATAACTGCAGAAAGGTAAAATTTGTTATGTAGAAAACAGTAACTTCTTAGATGAAAACAGTCACAGAGACTCTGCTACAGAGACTCTGCATGGTTGCACACACCACTACCCACACCTGGGAAGTGAAGTAGGAGATTCACAAATTTGAAGTCAGACTGAGCTATACAGGGATACACTGTCAGCAATAAAAAGGGACAAAAAAGGAAGGCAGCAGCATGAAAGAGAAGTAGGGAAGGCAAATGTCAGCTAGGCTTCCCCAGGATAAGACGAACTTTTGTTTATTTTTGTTCATCTAATTTCAGGAATTAAATTTAAGCTTATAAAATTAGTAATAATATGAAAATCTTAATAGAATGAATATCTTTTCTGTAATGCATGATTGCAATGCAGTAGCCGCATAGAAATGGTCTCAACACTGATACGACAGAAATAGTTATTCAATATGTGGAATAGTACAAGAAATGCAGAGGATTAAAGAAGCAAAATATAATGAGTAACTCTAGAAGACAGGGCAAAGATTTTTTTATTAGAATGTGATTGTGGTGTACATAATGAAGTCCAAGTCATTATAAAAGCTGGAGTTAGGGATGGAAAAGAAAAACTATTTTTTAGAAAACAGCTTTCATTCAAATGGATCTAAAATAATAAAATAAAATAAAATGAAATGAAATTGATGTCATCTTTTAGATGAGGAAACTAGAATTAAGGAAGAAACTAGAATGGGAGGATTTCAGATAAGGGCAGGAGGAACACAGAGCTCAGTGCCAGTCTCTTTCTTCAGTATCAGTTGTGCAGAGTGAGCACATGTGTAGGACAAATGGAAGCACAGACCAGAGTGAAGGGGGTACTGAGATCCATAAACAGTGAGAATACTGTGAGAAGCACACGGGGCCATAGAAAATGGCAGTCTGGTGGGAATTTTTTTTGCAGATATGTATGATACCATTTGGGGTATTCCAGATGCATTTTCATGTGTTTCTTTGGGAGACTAGGAAATAAGAATTATGCCCATCTAGAGCCATCAGAGAAGGGCTCAAAGAGAATCTCTGCTAAGAGATGAACCCAAACTAAGGAGGAACTGAGTTTTTTAAATGTCAGCAGAGGGATAAGAAGTCAATATGTGATGTTGGGGTATATTTCTGATCAAACACAGAAAGAAAGTTATGATGAAAATGAAAAATAAGTTTATCTGCCTACACATGAAAGTCAGCTCTCTCAGTTACAGTGTCTGTGCTCTTGTCCACAAGCATTTTCTGATTTGCCTCATATTTGCAGACTTGGTGGTGGAGGCTTTTACACCTGACGGTGCTAGGTCTTGAACAATGCCGTTTCATGTTTCTTCCAAATGAAATTACATGGTGGTGTAAATGTCCGATAAATTGAAAGTATTAAATGAACCTATCTAAATAAGAACAAACTAAGTGTGCTCTGTGATGTTTGATTTCAGGTTGGCAAATTAATTAAAGAGGCTGCAGGGAAAAGCAATCTGAAGAGGGTGACCCTGGAGCTGGGGGGAAAGAGTCCTTGCATTGTGTTTGCAGATGCTGACTGTGAGTAAAATTCCCTTGCTAGCATCTTATCTTCTTCCTCCTGATTCCTGATGATGTCACCCATCATCTGGAGTCTCGCAGGTGACTTTTCTTCAAGGTGTAAGAAATTAAGTCAAGTTTGTGATGATTCTGCAAAGCCTTTGAATTGTTCCATACATTAGATAAATTACACACAGATTAAATTTTGTCCTGGGTTGGAATAGCTTGCTCCTTCCCAGTGTCAATCTGAGGTAGTATAAATGAGCTGCATCTAAAATCTTGATGTGGTTTTAATAATTCTGTATCTTTGTATCTTTAATTTGCATAGGACATGAGATACTTGAGCCATTTGGAGCCAAAAGGAGTTTTGCTATCAGAAATTTCATAATTTCTTTCTGCCTTCACTCAGGACCATTTAGAAGAAGAATAAAGAATATTAGATTTAAATAATATTCTGTTTAAATAATTTCTTCTTTTTACCAATTAATGTTAGTGAAGTTGAAGTATATTGAGTTTATCATTTGTATGTGAATCCATCCATAAAATTCCAAACCATTCTGATTTTACTAACAAATGAAATCCTCAGGTTACTCATTTAGGAGTAATTTCACTAAAATTCATGGTCTAGCATTCCTTCAATAGTTGCATTATTACAATGAGAATATAAACACAAATAGTTCATGAAGTTTGCTGTTGTAACTATTGTGCTCCTGACTGGAGATTTTAGAACTTATTTTCTCGTTATTGCGCAACACATGGCATGGTCCCCAGTTTATCATTCTCTAAAATCTCCTCACTACAACTGAAGCAGTAACTATTGGCTCACTTGTTGCTTCAGAGGTCCTGAGGAAGTAGCGATAGGAGATTGTGACCCATCTCTTATGTACACTGGGAATTCAACTCCAGTACACCAGCAGATCTCCAAATGTGTTTAATCACTCAGCCATCTCTTCAGTGTGAGTGTATGTGCACACGTGCACATGTGTGTGCCTTAGAAAACATTTCTGCTTTAATGTAAACGTTTCCTTTGCAGTGAACATGGCCGTTGAGTTTGCACACCAAGGTGTGTTCTACCATCAAGGCCAATGTTGTGTCGCAGCATCTAGAATTTTTGTTGAGGAATCAGTTTATGACGAGTTTGTGAAAAGGAGTGTTGAGCGAGCTAAGAAATATGTTCTTGGAAATCCTCTGACCACAGGAATAAATCAAGGCCCTCAAGTAAGTATACAATAAAAAAAGACAAGCGTTTTCAATACAAGTGTGAAGAACTACTAGAACTCATTTTGATAGTGTTGACTTTACCTCTTAGCTATGTGCTTTGCTAGTGGACATTATAACTCTGACCTCATTATGTTAAAAAGGCTAATTCCCAATAGTAAAGAAATAATGTTAATTTTGTGTTGGTGAAAAACTTTTACATATCTAGAAACAGTTTATGAATAATGCTGGGAATTAAGCATGTAAAGACGTAAAGATCTGAGAAGATATCCCATCGGATAAAGCTCTTGCCATGCAAGCATTAGTTCAGAGTTTGAATCCAGCACCCGGATAAAAACTGAATGTATGTGGTAGTTGACATTTAGCCCCAAAGTTCAGGAAATAAGGCAGGAATTTTCCAAGGCAAAGTAACTAACTAGAACAGTCAAACTCATAATTCTGAGTTCAGGGAGATAGCTTATACTGCTATGTTTGCCAATGAGTACACACCTCATACACATAACATACAAGAAGAGGGAAACTTGCCAATACTATCAGCTTCTTGCCTTCTTCAATCTGTATGCTTTTTGATTCCTATTACAGTTCACTCCAATTTTAGAATAATTCAGTTAGACATATCTACATAACACCACAACTTAGCTTTTTTGCCCAGTATGTAGTAATATCAGTGTCTTGGCTTTTAAAGCAACCCTTGGGATTCCACAACAGAACACCAATGATGAAACGATCTTTGAGGAATGTTCTTCGGAATATTGCACATTGAAGCTTTTGGAGCAACAGGTTGACAAATACCATGCCAAATTTTCTTAATTAAGGGCTAATAGCAGCTAGTATTTACTCTAACAAAGTGTAGAGACTGAGTTAAGTGCAGTTAGAAAGCACATCTGACAAGCTTTTCTGATCATTTTAATACTGATAAGATTAGCAGAGTCCAACAATGTAAAGATTGCCAGTTGTCCATTCAAGACAGAAAATAGACCAATACCAAACATGACCCCCTCTTTTTAGCCCCCTTGT
Organism: Bramus lutescens; assembly: GCA_001685075.1. Classification (NCBI taxonomy): domain Eukaryota; kingdom Metazoa; phylum Chordata; class Mammalia; order Rodentia; family Cricetidae; genus Bramus; species Bramus lutescens. Next base: position 138,771 of record LOEQ01004029.1, read on the forward strand.
CTCTAATTTTCCATCTATTTGAACCCAGTCTCACTTAATACAGGCTGTTTGCACCAATCTCTTGAATCCAAGACTCATCATTCACCTCCCTCTACTGTGAAAACTTGGGTAATAGGAAGCCCACATGTCTCAGCAAGTATGCTAAGTGTTCAGTGCTTTCGATTTTGCCAAACAGAAATCTGATCTGTTTTTAATTCTTTCTTGTGTGAAATAACATTTAAAACAAGTTACCTCTGTGATAATGGCCATATAATTTAGAGGTGGTCCATTTAATGAAGCGGGAAGATGATAATCATTTCTTGTTAGAAACTAGAATGCAGCCTACTGCAACAAATGGAACAAGACCCCAACCTTTTGTTTGACAGGGCATCCTGAGCAGTAGACATGACCCAAGAACGGGCATATTCCCTGATGTGGGATTCCCTCTGTATGCAGTGTATACCATTGGTTAATAAAGAAACTGCCTTGGCCTGTTGATAGGGCAGAACTTAGGTAGGCGGTGAAACCTAAACTAAATGATGGGAGAGTCCAAAAGAAGTCATGCAGCCCTGCCAGAGACAAACACCAAAACCTTGCCAGTAGGCCACTAACCTCATGGTAAAATATAAAATAATAGAAATTGGTTAATTCTAGATATAAGAGCTAGCTAGCAATACATTTAAGTAATTGGCCAAGCAGTGTTTTAAATAATGTAATTTCTGTGTGATTATTTGGGGGTTAAGCATCCGGGAACCAACAAGTAGCCTCTCTCCTTAATACAATTCCCTCTCTGAAGAATAAAGGTCTCCTATAGTCAAAAACACCTGCTTCTCATGTGACATACTCGCTGGACCCGGATCAAAGTCCTCCTTCCCCATCACTCCTTTATCTCAGTAAGGACTAAGTTTTAAGGCATATGTGTTAAATCATTATCACATTTCTTCCAAGGCGAATACATGACAGATGTGTGAAAGGTCCGTGTATTTCCACCTTGCCAGTTGCTGTGCTTAGTAAATGTACTAAATTTACAAACCCTTATACTTTTCTTCCCAAAAAATTCACAGGAAAAACACACCTGAGAATCAGCAGAATGAACTGAACCTCTGCTGAATTGACTTGGGGGTATCCTGGATGTTAGAGTTGTTGAATGCAGTGATTCTCTACCTGTGGGTCGCGACAATTGGAAAACACATATTTCTGGTGGTCTTAGGAAGTGAGTCACCATTCAGTAGCAAAACTGCAGTTGTGAAGTAACCAGAAAAATAAATTTGTGGCTTGGGGTTCCTAAGCCTATCAAAAATACATGTTTTCCAATGGTTGCCACTCATATATTGAGGACCACAAATATAATGGTTTTCATTTACTTTACTTCTCCCTATGATTTCTTTCAACTAGATTGACAAGGAACAACATGATAAAATACTTGATCTCATTGAGAGTGGGAAGAAAGAAGGAGCCAAACTGGAGTGTGGTGGTGGACGCTGGGGGAACAAAGGCTTCTTTGTTCAGCCCACAGTATTCACCAATGTTTCTGATGAGATGCGCATTGCCAAAGAGGAGGTAATAGTTCTACTCTATGTGATTCTGTTTCTGAGCGTGTCATGTTCTTCCGTGTTTAACCCGTGTCCCTCTAAAACCCACAGCTCCTTGAATAGTGTTCCCTGAAATGCTTGATGGTAAACCCTTAAGTAATTTGAGATCAAGAAAGATCAATGAGGAATCCAATGGTCTACAAATAGTTTATGTCACACACAGAACAAAGTCCACAGAAGCTTCTCTAGGTGCTTCATTCATAGCCTTACAGGAATGGGAAATGGCTCTGTCATTTGTCAAAACAGAAACAAATGTGCACACCATTGCATTACATGTGCCAGGCACTGAACAACATCCTCTGGATGATCTCCATGCAAAAAAATAGATAAATAAACAAACAAATAAGTACATAAATAAATAAAAATAAAAAGTCAAACTTTCAGAGACAGAGTGGACTGGCTTTGTATGGGAAGTGAAAGTGAGTTCTGGGGGGTGCAATCTAAATAGCATCAATAAATATGGTACACAGGTATTCAATGAATAATTAAGAGGAACTAGTTTGTGATTAACATGGTAGCTAATATACATCATGAGTCTGAGGATTTTTAATATATGCAGAGATATGAGCATTTGTCTTGGACAATGAGAATGACATGTACTACACTACAATGAGAAGATACAGTGACTCAAAGGCTATCATAATTTAAACATATGTCCCTAATATGGTAGGGGATCTGAGAGGCTATTATCGTTACCTACACAATGTCAGAAAATAAGGAGAAAAGGGGGCTGTTTAGCTGTGCCAGAAGAGGAAATGAATATAAAGAACAGAATAAAAACATCATATGTGGATCATACAATACACTTGGATTGTTTGCATTGTTTCACTCCTCAACTGCGTTTGAATTTCTCCACTTGTTGGCCAATCCTCTTTAATTAGAGCTATTGTTCCTGTAGACCTTGATTAACATGGATGAGAAGGACAGTAAAGCAGAAAATAATCTTCATTCAAGAAGCATTTACTGTGCTCCTATAATGTGCTCACTAGAATAGCTCATCTGCTGCTTCGAAATAGGAGCCCAGAGCCTAGACTGTGTCAGTTAAGTTGCTACAAATCGCAGTGAATCCACCATAGCCCTGCTCCAGCTGTTTTCCCTTTCCAGCATTCACACCATTTTGCTTCCCAGTTACAGGGTCATGAGAGAGTTTAGAACCCCAGGGTCTACCCCAGCCTTCAGGGAGGCGTCACTAACTCCCCCATGACACTCCAATAGACTCAGAATGAGAAAACCTTTTGACACCTCTGAGTTTTTGCCAACCATGCTCGTATTCCCCAGGAGGGTATACGAACATTCCAAGAACCCTCTCTTTTATTTAAGTTTGATCAATCATTTTTCAAAGTACAAAAGCTTAATATCTTTGAGAAAACACAGTTGTTTCTTCTTCCCTGTGCGGTGAGATATAGACTGAGTTGTGTGGGGGCTTTATTAACTAAATTCCAGCAAAAGTGAAAGACTGGCTCACACTAGAATAATCAAGTGTGATGGTGGCCACTGCTAGGGACCTCTGGCTTTAGTGTAGATTAGTTCCAGAGTTAGTCATTTTCTTCAGTACTGCTGTACAGCCTTCAGTGTGATACTTAGTAATAAAAATCTGTGTTATATTACACAGTATTTGTAATCAGGAAGTGATATAAGCATAATAAAATGGATGATATTTAAATCAATGACACACTGGTGTCCAATGCATAAACACTGTTCTCAATCATTGTCTGTTTGTTGCTCTTAGAGCACAGGACTGCTTTCTTGATCATGCTGTCTTGTACAGTAACTTGAGCAATGAAGAAAACTAGGCTTAGATGTCTCCAAAGAAATGATACACTTAGTGATTTGCTATTTGGTCCTTACATTTTGGGCCACTCTGTCACAGCATGTAAGAATAAATGCTGTATGATGATTGGTGTCTGGTCCACAGAGACAATCACACATGATCACAATATGTTTCCATGTTCACTGACCATGGTTGTCTGTTTTGATCCTTACACACAGGTCTAAAGTGAGAGACCTTAGCCCATGGAGAACGGCTTCTGGGAAGCATATGTAGTGTATTTAAACATATGTACTGTATATACTGTAAATCTATTTTGTGGTATTTTTGTGTAGATATTTGGACCAGTGCAACAAATCATGAAGTTTAAATCTATAGATGATGTGATCAAGAGAGCGAACAATACTTCCTATGGCCTAGCAGCTGGAGTCTTCACAAAAGACCTGGATAAGGCCATCACTGTGTCTTCTGCTCTGCAGGCTGGGGTAGTGTGGTAAGTGCATCTGAAGTAAGCTGTGCCCTTCCTGTATCAGCTACATGTGCAGGCTGAGTTGGCCTCCTTAAGACTTGAATACTCATTTGAAATGATCAGACCAACTAGAATAATAATTGTCTTATTTTTTAAGCCAAATTAACTTTATCCAACTTTTTCAAGTTACCTCTCTAAAACATTTTATGCATGTTACTTTATACATTGTCAAAATTACTAGATAATTTCAGGGCATGGAGTACTATTTTGAACAGCGGAGGTAAAAATTGTTGTTTTCAAGTTTAACTATGTTAGATAATATTCTGGTGCCTTTTGTATGTGGAAAGTTATTACTGTTGCTGATGTTGTCTTTATTGTATTCCACAACGAATACTAGACCTTATGCCCTGTAGAGTCTACGCAAGTGCTCTAGCCCTCAGAAATGTCTCCAATTTTAATATATATAATGTTAGACTTCAACTTATTGAGTTGCTGAGTCTGTCTTTGAACTCATTCTTTGGTTCAGATTAGCTTTGAATTTATCATGTTCCTGCTTCGGGGTCATGAGTAAGTTGGATCCTGGGTCTGCATCCCAGGCAAGGTGGTGCTCAGCTTGTATATTAGGGTATTTTTGTTTTGTATAGTAAATTCTTCTTCTAGGATTTTTATGTTATTTTTTAGAGGATCATAATAAATTTATGAAGCAATTTTCACTCACTTTTGACCTAATCTGTCTTCAGTTTTTAGTTTAACTTACATGATTCTCAGCTCTGCCTCTCAAACTGCTCCTTTGCCCAGCCACCTCTGTACCCTGTAACCTTGGTAACCTTTCTCTCATCAAGCCTTCCTTCCCTCAGTCCTAGCAATAGTGCAGGCTTATTTTCCTGCTCTCACCTAATTCAGTTAAGGAAAATCAGGCATCAAAACACATCATAAAAACACAACCAAGCAATTCTTTACCCTCTTTCCAGGTTGAAAAATCTTTCCTTACATCAAAGGGAGTCACCAGTTAGTCACTATTAACTAAAAATTGCAATCTATTTCTTAAATTCATCATTTAAGCTTACCTGAGAGCTGTTATTTATTAATCATATACATGGTAAAAGCACCAACTTGCTGAGGTTAAGGAACTCATGGAGACCTTGCAACAACTAGCATAGTGAGAGCCAGGCCATCGCTCCCTCTAATAAGTCCCCTTAAATCAGGCACACAAACATACACTCTAAATAAATAATAGATAGATAGACAGACAGACAGACAGACAGACAGATAGACAGACAAATAAATTTTACAGAAATAGGGAAGTGGAGCTAGAGAGTTGACTCAACAATGAAGAGAAGTTTCTGCTCTTGCCGATGACCCAAACTCAGCTCCCAGCACTTGAGTTGGGCACCTCACAACCACCTGGAACTGCATACTTCTTTTCCTGGCACATTGGCTCCTCCCTCTGCTGTAATTCAGAGGAATCTATTTTATAACTGTTGACACTACTAGTGGTACCATTTATTTGTTCCTAGGTAATATACATGTTTGCTTTCTGCCTGGTAAATTACAGCACTGCTTTTCCTCCTCCCCCCAATAAGTATACGATACTGAATAATAGAGTTCTTAAAGAGACCTCTGAGTCTTCTCATTCCAACTTTATAATTATAGGGTAAGTAAAGCATTATTTGTAATATCCTTTTCTTCCTTGCTTCAGGGTAAACTGCTATATGCTCTTGTCAGCCCAGTGCCCCTTCGGTGGATTCAAGATGTCTGGAAATGGACGTGAACTGTAAGTAAAACCTTGTATTACAAACATATTTTTGTGAAAAGGATTGTCACTCCAAAGAGACTTCCATTTTCACCACCTTAAGTGAAGTATGCCTGCATTCTTCCTTGGAGTTTCTTACTACAGAATATCATTTAAAATTTTGGAAGTACTACTAAAGTGCAGAAGAGCAACTGAAGAAAGAGTATACTTTATTAAGCTCTTTTTGCTCGTAAGGAACTGTGCTAAGTACCTGCTATGATAGCTGAATTATTGCATGCTTTTAGTATTGTCTATGATATAATTGACTGTAGGCCATTAGGGAAAAATTTAGAAAGTAAAAGAATAAACCAGTAATATAGGAATGAATTTAAATAAATGTGGGAACATTCTAGGTCCTTAAATATAGCACTAAAATGAATTAAAGTTGTCTTATCCCAAAATAAAATGCTTCCGGTGACATTTACCTAAAAACTGGTGCATGTGTTAAGGAGTTTGCTGAAAAAAGTCTCCAGAGAAGTGACTTTCACTAATGACTCTCAAGAATTAGACTTAGTATTTGGGAGACAGATGCAGGCAGATCTCTTTGATTTCAAAGCCAGAATGGTCTACATAGTGAGTTCAAGTTGTCATCCAGGATTATATAATGAGTCTCAGGCTCTCCAGGATTACATAGTGAAATCTTGTCTCAAAAGAAAGAAAGAAAGAAAGAAAGAAAGAAAGAAAGAAAGAAAGAAA
>LOEQ01004029.1:189594-203990 GCA_001685075.1 Bramus lutescens
CTCTCTCTCTCTCTCTCTCTCTCTCTCACACACACACACACACACATACATGCAGGTATGCATTCATGACACACAATAAAATAAATGAATTTTTAAAAATAATCCCTAAACATAGAAGTCTAATAATTAAAGAGCAAGTAACTATTTATAATGTACATGTCCCTGGCTTTTGGAAGACTTAAACATGATAATTTCACAAGGTAAAAGTATATTTAGGATATCTGATAGAGCCAACACCATGTATTAGCCTAGTCTACCTCATAAGAAAGCCTATTATATGACTGTAAAATATCTCATTTAGTTTATTAAATACTGTATACTGGGTCTTCCAGTCCTAATTGTTGACCTGGGTGATCTTATGACTGGATAGGAACCCTACCAGCACTCCAGGAAGACACTGTGCTGCATATTGTTGACTCATGAATAGATCAAACTTCAAATGACATTATAGTTTCTGTTAAATGCATATTACTCTTGCATGTTTGTAATTAGGAAAACTGAAAGTTCAACCACCAGAAGTCTAGTATCTCCTGCCTTTTTAACAGAACAGGAAGGATTTTTCAGAAGTACAGTCTGGTCTGAGTAAGAGTTAGTATTACCAAATACAAATAAGTATCATTTTACATTCATGTTATCACTTCCTACTGAATGATGAGCATTGAGGAGAAGAACAAGTATATAAAACAAAATGCATATTTTTAATATAATTTTTCTGAAAAACATACATACACTATACATTTTGAGGTTTTGGTTATTCATATTAAAATGTATATTTTGACATTGACTTGTGTTACAAAATATTTACTGATTTTTTTTCAAAATTATATTCAGAGGTCAGTAGTGGGGGGGATAAGAACAAACCACAAACATTAGAGTTAGCCAGTATAATCTATGGAACACCACAGATTTATACACACAGAGCTGTGTGTTAAACACACCTGTGCAACATGCCTTTCATGTGACTCTGTCTGCTCAGTGTTTTCTTTGTGGGTTTTGGCAAATATGGGCTCTCTAGAGCCTTCTGCATTCCCAAAGGGTGGGGAGGATCTTGTTCTCAGACAAATACCTCAGCCATGGGAAAAACATCCCTACACAATACTGCCAGAAATGAAAACCTTCTCATTGTGTCTCATGGATTGTGGTTCTTTTTTTCTTACTATTTACATTTAATGTTGCAAGAACAGACATAGAGCAGTGATGCTTAATTTTAGTTGATAGATCAAAAGCTCAGATTCTATTCTATGTAATTATTATCTATGTAATTATAAAGGCAACGGACTGTGAACACATCCAGCTAAATACTTTATGCACACTCAATGTTTATCATCAGTCTGCAAAGGAGAATAAAAAGGGGAAAAAGAATATCCTTCTCCATTATACAAACTAGATAGACATACACCATGTGAAGGCAAATTTATCCCTTATTCTCCACAATCCCTTATTCCTATGATCCCCAAAGATGACCTAAACCCAAGGATGCTAAATTGGCAGTGTTTGCATATACCATATGCATACTCCCATACAATGTAATACTGTGGAATATTCCCATACACTGTGTGAGTATATATTGCTGTGATTGTTTTAATAAAGAAGCTGACTGACCAATAGGTGAATAGAATAAGGTTAGGCAGAAGAAGCAGACTATGAGAATGCTGGCTGGAAGAAGGGGAGAGTCTGGAGTTGGCACCCAGATACAGGTGGTGAACATGCATTTTTAATAAAGGTATCACCATGTGGCAGAGCATAAATAAGGAATATGGGCTTACTAAAAATGTAAGCAATAGTTAGTAATATGCCTAAGCTATTGATTGAGCATTTATAATTAATATTGGTGTGTTTATCTGAGAGTGGCTATCAGACAGGAAAACTCCACCTACAATGTAAATTATCTCTAGTTTACTTCAGTGCCTAATACATATGCTAGATACGTAATAAGTACACATTAATGTTTAGTGAATAAAGTACAAAAGGCCAACAAAGGTCTCTCAGTTGGTATTCACACAGTCACAATAGGTTTCATTACCTCATCTATTTCAGTAGCAACACATTTCTAATCCATATGGAACTTGTGGGTGTAATGGATCCACTATAATCTAAATTGAAATATAGTGTGTCAGAGCATTCGAAGTTCATTTTTCATATCTTTAAATCCAGGAACAGTTAGTTGTCTCACATTTTCTATGTGACAGAAATGATAAGTGCTTACAAGGTGGAAACAACTGTCGTCCTAGAAAACAAACCAACACGAAAATGACTACAGCATCCTTGTCTATTCAAGCATGTTCTTTCATCATTTTCTGCCCTCTTCCACATAAGTTTTGTTGTTCTATATTGTCAGCAGTTTTCTTTTCATTTCCTTCTCTACCTCTGTCTCCATAAAACTTACAGGCTAATCTTCATATAATTCATCTTATCATATTTCCTTGCATGTTTGCTGAAATTCATCTACAAATTCAAGGACAAGAGTCTCTGGTTCCCAAGGTCCAACAATTTCTGGCCTGGATTTGTTATTTTTCTGCTGGCACAGTGGATGCACCTGAATCTACTGCTGTATCATCTAATAATTGTGGCTCCACAGTGTTGACTGTGTTTTCTGTCCTGCCCATTTCCCACAATCATTAAGTTCCAAAGAAATCATACAGAGGTCTACATTAACTATAAACTGATTGTCCCATTAGCTCAGGCTTCTTATTAACTCTTATAATTTATATTAACCCATTATTCTTGTCTATGTTAGGCACATGGCTCAGTACCTTTTTCAGTGAGGCAGTCACATCTTGCTTCTTCTGTGAGTGGTCAGGACTGCAGAGGAAGGGGCTTCCTCCTTCCTGGAATTCTCCTGTTCTCATTGACCCACCTCTTCTTCCTGTCTGTTTGTCCTGCCTATACTTCCTGCCTGGCAACTGGCCAATCAGTGTTTATTTAAAATATAATTGACAAAATACAGACACTCTCCCATACCACTTCCCTGCCTTTAAAAAAACCAAACTAAACCAAAACAAAACAAAACAACAACAACAACAAAAACACCAAGAACATCCATAGTCCGTTTTGGGGGAATGTGGGCATCGTTTTCCAAGCTACTTCTTACTGGTTTGAGGTGCTGATAATCTTATGGGGACCTAAAGAAAATTTATAATTATCATCAAGTTATTATTGGAGTATCCTGTGAGGCTTGATCATCTCAGGCAGTAGTTTTGAATCTGTTCTGGATGTAGAACTCAGACATCTGGCTGATCTGCTCCTGCTGGAGATTTCTCAGGTGGTCTTCCTTGATCAAATTTGATATTTCTTAATTCAGAATGAATCCACAGCCTCTCATTTCTTGTGGAAACAAAAGCAAATCTTCTTCTCCAAAGTAACATACCTTTTGACTTCAATTTTCAAGTCAAAGTATTTTCAAAATATCTATTGTAAATTAATTCAATAGTATTTATAAGCAAGTATCTTTTAGAAGCTGTTTCTCCTTCCTCAGCATTCAAACAATTCAAAGAGAGCATAATAACATACAGTATCCAGACTCTTTGTATATTTTTCATCTTTATGTGACTTTATTTTAACCTCTCTTTTATTTTTACTTTTAATTTTTAGCTTTTTGAGACAGGTTCTCTGTGTATCTTTGGCTGTCCTAGAACTCCCTCTGTAGACCAGGCTGTCCTTGAACTTACATAGGTCAGCCTGCCTTGGTCTCCCAAGTTTTGGAATTGAAGGTGTGTGCCACCACACCTTGAACTCACAGAGTTCTGCCTGCCTCTGCCTCCCAAGTGTTGGGATTAATGGTGTGTACCACCATACCCAACTACTCTCTTCCTTTTTTTATTTTAAGGACTTTAACCTTTTTCTTTGCTCTACCAAGCTTTCAAATATTTTTAACACACTGTAAACCATTTAGAGGTTTTCTTCATCTTTGAATCTCTCCTTACTGTATATCTCTCTCTTATGCTAACCATGTGAGTCTTTAATTTGCCAAGCAATATGGAAAGGATTAAAGCCGCTATGATGACTGGATCCAGCCCATTCCTTAGCTTTCTGAAATTCCAGCCTCATGACTGAAGTACTGGCCAGAGCCATATTTATTGCCACAACTCTATGGTGTTTCAAGATCCCTGCTACCACCTAAAAGCATACAATCAGCTTTTCATCAACACCATTTAAGTGTTTTGTGTCAGGACCTCTTAAAAGAGCTGCAAAGTTTTGCAGCTAAAGCAAGTCAGGAAGCCTCTCTTAAATGTGAGTGCTTGCCTCTAGGAAGCAGAGCAGACCCGAGAAATTGCTGCAACCAAGAAGCCATGCTTTACTTTATTTTTTCTGTCTAGAATTACTTCTCGAGCTCTCTCAGGTTTTATGTGGATGCAGTTGTCCATGTAGGCACCGTTTCTTGACTGAGGTTTGTTGAGAGCATGGGACTCTTAATCCCATGGTCATGGGTTCAAGCACGCCATTTGTTGTTGGGGTTTCTGTGTCACCCAGTCTTTGTGCTGCCTCATTCCCACAATGGTTAAGTCCCAAAGAAATTACACAGAGGTCTACATTAGCTATAAAATGATTGGCCCATTAGCTCAGGCTTTTTATTAACTGTTATAATTTATATTAGCCCATTATTCTTGTCTATGTTAGCCACATGGCTTAGTACCTTTTTCAGTGAGGCAGTCACATCTTGTTCCTTCTGTGAATGGTCAGGACTGCGGAGGAAGGGGCTTCCTCCTTCCTGGAATTCTCCTTGTGGACCCACCTCTTCTTCCTGTCTGTTTGTCCTGCCTATACTTCCTGCCTGGCAACTGGCCAATCAGTGTTTATTTAAAATATAATTGACAAAATACAGACACTCTCCCATACCACTTCCCTGCCTTTAAAAAAACCAAACTAAACCAAAACAAAACAAAACAACAACAACAACAAAAACACCAAGAACATCCATAGTCCGTTTTGGGGGAATGTGGGCATCGTTTTCCAAGCTACTTCTTACTGGTTTGAGGTGCTGATAATCTTATGGGGACCTAAAGAAAATTTATAATTATCATCAAGTTATTATTGGAGTATCCTGTGAGGCTTGATCATCTCAGGCAGTAGTTTTGAATCTGTTCTGGATGTAGAACTCAGACATCTGGCTGATCTGCTCCTGCTGGAGATTTCTCAGGTGGTCTTCCTTGATCAAATTTGATATTTCTTAATTCAGAATGAATCCACAGCCTCTCATTTCTTGTGGAAACAAAAGCAAATCTTCTTCTCCAAAGTAACATACCTTTTGACTTCAATTTTCAAGTCAAAGTATTTTCAAAATATCTATTGTAAATTAATTCAATAGTATTTATAAGCAAGTATCTTTTAGAAGCTGTTTCTCCTTCCTCAGCATTCAAACAATTCAAAGAGAGCATAATAACATACAGTATCCAGACTCTTTGTATATTTTTCATCTTTATGTGACTTTATTTTAACCTCTCTTTTATTTTTACTTTTAATTTTTAGCTTTTTGAGACAGGTTCTCTGTGTATCTTTGGCTGTCCTAGAACTCCCTCTGTAGACCAGGCTGTCCTTGAACTTACATAGGTCAGCCTGCCTTGGTCTCCCAAGTTTTGGAATTGAAGGTGTGTGCCACCACACCTTGAACTCACAGAGTTCTGCCTGCCTCTGCCTCCCAAGTGTTGGGATTAATGGTGTGTACCACCATACCCAACTACTCTCTTCCTTTTTTTATTTTAAGGACTTTAACCTTTTTCTTTGCTCTACCAAGCTTTCAAATATTTTTAACACACTGTAAACCATTTAGAGGTTTTCTTCATCTTTGAATCTCTCCTTACTGTATATCTCTCTCTTATGCTAACCATGTGAGTCTTTAATTTGCCAAGCAATATGGAAAGGATTAAAGCCGCTATGATGACTGGATCCAGCCCATTCCTTAGCTTTCTGAAATTCCAGCCTCATGACTGAAGTACTGGCCAGAGCCATATTTATTGCCACAACTCTATGGTGTTTCAAGATCCCTGCTACCACCTAAAAGCATACAATCAGCTTTTCATCAACACCATTTAAGTGTTTTGTGTCAGGACCTCTTAAAAGAGCTGCAAAGTTTTGCAGCTAAAGCAAGTCAGGAAGCCTCTCTTAAATGTGAGTGCTTGCCTCTAGGAAGCAGAGCAGACCCGAGAAATTGCTGCAACCAAGAAGCCATGCTTTACTTTATTTTTTCTGTCTAGAATTACTTCTCGAGCTCTCTCAGGTTTTATGTGGATGCAGTTGTCCATGTAGGCACCGTTTCTTGACTGAGGTTTGTTGAGAGCATGGGACTCTTAATCCCATGGTCATGGGTTCAAGCACGCCATTTGTTGTTGGGGTTTCTGTGTCACCCAGTCTTTGTGCTGCCTCATTCCCACAATGGTTAAGTCCCAAAGAAATTACACAGAGGTCTACATTAGCTATAAAATGATTGGCCCATTAGCTCAGGCTTTTTATTAACTGTTATAATTTATATTAGCCCATTATTCTTGTCTATGTTAGCCACATGGCTTAGTACCTTTTTCAGTGAGGCAGTCACATCTTGTTCCTTCTGTGAATGGTCAGGACTGCGGAGGAAGGGGCTTCCTCCTTCCTGGAATTCTCCTTGTGGACCCACCTCTTCTTCCTGTCTGTTTGTCCTGCCTATACTTCCTGCCTGGCAACTGGCCAATCAGTGTTTATTTAAAATATAATCAACAGAATACAAACCATTCTGCCACACCACCACAGTTACTGGCCTGCTTCTCAGGCAGTAGCCTGGCAGGACTTTATGCCCTGCTGGATCCTCCTCCTGAGATTGCCACCAAATATAGTTTTTAACTAAATGTTTATATTCTATTTATCCGTAAGACTCAGGAGTCGAGGCTAGGCTGAAAACCTGCTACTTCAGAGAAGTTGAGGAGTAACCAGCTGACCTTCCTTCTTTGCCAGCATCTCAGAAAGAGAATATCCCTCAGTTCCATCAACCATGAAAGACTGCTACCCTCAAAGTCCCTCCCTACTACTTTCTGTACATCCCTCTATCCATCTCCTAGACTCCATTTGAATCTGTATGATTACTTTCTGTCAAGCTGTTTTTTCCCTGCCTCCTTACCCAAGGTTGATTTTTATTTAACTAATATAAATACAAACTCAGGGTTTATAGAGTGATTAAATATCCCATAACATGGTTTTCCTTACACAGACTTCTCTACATTTCTCCTGCTCTGGCTCAGCCTTTGTTCCTGAAATTCTCCTTGAATAGAGATGTTCCACCACCAAGTTCCTTCACTTTCAAAATCTTAAACAATTTTCAAGACCATCCTCAATAGTCAATCTGCTTCAGTAGTCACCAGATACCCAGTTTAATGGCAGATAATAATTATGTGCCTGTTAAACTTGAATAAGGAAGGTAAGTCCTTTATAGTAACAAATTATTAAACATTTGGGTATAGTGAACCCCGATTTACAGGTAGGTAGTATTAAATATAAAAGATCAATAGCAAAGATTAGGTCAGAAAGGAAGGTAACACACAATTCCCTTCAGGAATAAGGTTTATTAGGATGACTAGGCCTTGAGGCCATGACTGAACTTTGAAGAGGGAGAGAGAAAGTTCCATCTTTCAGGTATTCATTTATTTTTTTTCCAACATAATATTTTTTATTGATTATTTGGGGATTTTATGAATCCTGATCATGCTTACTTTACAGCCTTCCTATATCCATCCTCCACATGCTTGTGCCATCTCTGAAAAAATAAAGAAAGAAAAAAGGAAAAGCTCCACCAAGTCCAATTTCTGGTACCATACTCACTGGAGCATGATCAATTGCTGAGTGGCCAGCTGCTTAAAGAAAACTGAGTCCTTCCCCCTGCCAGAAGCCAACAAGTGTGAAGAGCTATACCTCAGCATCACAATTTTTAAGGATTCTCTTCAAGCATTCATTTCTAGAAGAAAGGTTTTCAACTGAATTTGCACTATTCACTCTGTGAGGTCTTGATGATAACAATTTTAAGTTGTCTTTACTATTTTTCCAGAGCATTGGGTTTTGTGATAAATGTACTAACCCATTTAAACTTCTGCTGCTTCGACTGGAAACAACCTGGTGTCAGCAGGGGTCATGTTGATGTCTGGGGCCTGTGCTTTAACCAAGGACTGTACTGATGTCTGTTGTCTAATCTGTGGTTGGTGACCATGTTGAGGTCCATGTACTGCCTAGGATGCTGGGTGGATGACCATGGTCTGTATTGTCACAAAATGTCACATTGATGCTTATTCTCTGTGCTACCACCAAAGTCCAGGTGGGTGACTGTGGTCTGTGATACTGCCTGAAACAATGCTAAATTCCATGGACCAGCCTGCTGCCAGAAACCACATTGTGTCCACGGCCATTTTGCTCCTGAGTCCATGCTAATGTCCTTGATCAATGGCTATGATGGCTTCAGTGGCCTATGCTGCAGTTGAGAGGGCTGAGTCCATGAAGCTCCCCACAAAAGTAACAATCTAGACAGGAAGCCATCAAAGAAACATTTTAAATTTTGTGATAAGGATACTGAAGTGTAGCTTTTCATATTTATGCCTTCTGGTGGAGGTGCAGATTGGGAGGAACTCAATTCTCTTCAAGGGGCTCAACACTGGTGGTTTGACCATGTTCCAGGGACTATATAGGCATACAAACTGAACTTGTTGATTTTTGATTGTTTGTTTGATTAATTTTCTTTCTTTCTTTTTTGGGGGGGTGTTATAAGGGTTGATACAGAACTGGGAGGACTGGAAAGTAAGTATGATAGAGTACATTGTGGTGATATCTTGTTTGTACTCTAGGAAATAAAGCTTGCCTGAAGATAAGAGGGCAAATCTTGCCACCAGTTAGCCGTAGAGGTCTGGACGTCTATGTAGACAGATAGGAAGTGATATGAGTGGACAGAGAGAAGAATATAAGATGGAAGGAGAAAGGTGTTTGATCTCTTTTTGGTTTGAAATTTTTGTAGAGGTAAGAACTCTAGTAACTGCCTGTTCTGCTTCTCTCGTCTTTCAACTTTCACCTCCTAATATCTGACTCTGGGTTTTTATTATTAAAGCCAATTAGAACTCATACTACATCTGGCACCTAATTTGTGGGGCAAGAATTCATGAAAAAGCCACTTGCCTGTGGCTTTACAGTCACTGGCACATGCTGAAGCTGTATGTGAGAGCTCCTGCAGGAAACACTGGCTAGGACTTTTTCTCTTTTTTTCCTCCCAAGCATCTGAGTAAGTTTGGAATTTTTTGTTGCAACTTCTCTGCAGCACATGCCTCAGGCCCAAAACACCAGAGGCACCAGGGCTACAAACATTGCAGCTGGACTTGCCTGCCCTAGACTGGTTGGCTCTGCCTTCAGGCAGTTCACACCACACACTCCTGCAACACCTCTTCTTCCACAAGATCACCTGTGTGTGTTTTTCAGACAGCCAGCTCCTTCTCCCATATGGGTTAGGGCTTCCACTGAGTACCCTCCTGAGTTTGCTGCCAAGCTTGGTAACTGCCTTGACACCTGCTCAGGCTTCTACTGTTCTTTCAGCCACCACACACTCACAGCTCACAGCTACATGCTGGCTGCTGCAGCTGTCTTCAAGCAGGTTAAGCACTCACTATGTGCTCTGACCAGATATGCTATGCAGCCTTATATTCCACCATCAGCAGCAGCATGTTTGGTGAGAAAACTGGGAATTCTTAGAGAGATGAATTAGTTAAAAGAGAGAGTATTTCTTGCATAAAAAATGGAAAACATTATTACAATGGTGGGTGATAGATCTCTATATGATAATGAGCTGGTGTTTGAAAATGGAACAATTAAAGAGAGGACAAATAATTTAGATAGAATTTATGAAATGTCAGTTATAAACATCAGTTTTATCACTTTTGTTTTATCACTAAAAATGGTTAATATGAGCACTAAGATGTTTATAAAGATCTAATGCTAATATTTAAGTTTTAGGAAAACATATTCAAACAGATCACAGAGATATTCAGAACTAGAAAGAGGAATTTAAAGGAGAACCAATTTCAGTGTTGCATTCTAAAGTTACAGAGGAACAATCTAAGGTTTTCAAATAACTATCTTTAATTTATGCAGTCACCTTAAAGGAACAACTGCCAAATGATAGATATCCTAAAATCTGTGCAAGACCTGAATGGACTCCTGCGGAATTGTTAGATATAAGGAGATTCAAGGAAGTGGTAGTTTCATATGGCATACATTCACCTTTTGTGAAGCAGATGTTTTTAAACTCATTTTCAACTTGTAATAGAATTATCTCTCAAGATTGGAGAGTCTTGGGTACAACAGTCTTAGAGTCTTGTCCAGAATTACAATGGAGGACCTTGTGGAAAGATGAGACTAACACCATTGAACAATGAAGTGGGGCTAGAGGTATGGAAAACTCCCATGACCAACTTCTTGGAGAGGCAAATTATGTTAATGTACAATGGCAATCTCCCTATGATGACCATAACCTGACTTTATGACTTATAGCAGGTTTAAATGTTTAGGACAGAATGAAAGAAGTAAGAAGAAAATTGAGTCATTTAGTAAAGTCATAAAGCTCCAAAAGAAACCTTTAGAGATTTCTTAGAAAAAATTGACTTTAAAAGTAAATAAAATGATACCAAATTCAGAAACTAGATTAAATCTCTAGTTTTGAAAATGTTGATGTACAATACAAAAGGGTAATTAGGCCTTTAAAGACAAGGTCAGCAACCTTGAAGGAATGGATATGAGATGAGATACAATCAATATTGAATCTCATAACCATCTTGATGCTTGGATACCAGATGTGATTTCCAGAAGTTTGAAGAAAAATCAAAATGTCAAAAGCTTAAATTAAAATTGTGGTAAAAAAAAAAGTCACCTGAGAAGGGATTGTAAACAGGTTGTTCCTAGGAACAATGTTTTTCAAAGCATAATCCAAACAGAAAACCCCTCCCTTCTGGATTATGAAAAGGTATGACAAGAAAATCAGACTAATGAATGTAGATAATCAAGGGACAGTTAGGATAACCCTTTGCTTTCAAAAATACATCTTGAGAGATCTCTCACAGGCCCCCATGCCAAATTTTGTTCCATTGTTTTCTCTTATCATGAGGGAAAACTCCTTTCCAGAGCAATTAGAGAACATAATGCCTATTGTAAAAAAAATCATACTGCTCTGGATGATAGAAAAACTATAGAAGAGACAAAAAATTCAGGAGAAACCACAAAGCAAATATTTTTGGCAAACTTCTATAAATGAACAAAGATTAAAATTAAAATTACAAATTAATGGCTTTGTCATTGAAGATCTGGTAAACACAGGTGCAGATGTAATAATAATTGCATCAGAATCTTGGCATTCAGATTGCCTCTTCAGGGTATAAATGTTCATTTTTTTAGGAATTGGAAGGTTATCTCAGGTAAAACAGAGCAATAGATATGTTATATGTATAGGGCCTGAAGGACAAAGAGGAAAACTAAAGCCATATGTGGCTAACATAGCAAAGAATTTCTGAGGATGTGATTTGTTACAGCAACAGAATACTCAGATTAACATTCCTCCAATCTCAGGAACAAACCATAAATTAACATATATTTCTAAGAAAAATATTAGAAGATATTATAAAAACAGCCATTGATCATTTGGGTAGTGTAAGAACAGGGCAAAACAGCTGCTGATATTTCAAAGGCACCGACAGCCCTACCTTTAAAATGGTTGAAAGACAAAACTGCAAGGGTTGAGCAATGGCCATTAACAACAGAGAAACTTCTGGCTTTAGAACAGCTTTAGTATAGGAACAGCTAAATGTTCAGCATAATGAAAAAGTAAACCAGCCCTTGGAATTATCTTGTATTTGTGATTAAAAGGATATCTGGAAAATGAAGAACGGTAGTTAACAGATTTAAGAGCTGTTAATAAGGTGATTCAGCAAGTGGGTTCTCTACAGTTTCAAATCTTTGTCTTCTCTATTACCTGTCTTAGTTATTGATTTAGAAGACTGTTTATTCACAGTATCTTAAAAATAAAATGACAGAGAAAAAATTTGCCCTCACAGTACATACTTATAATAATTCTCAGACCATTAAGCAATATCAATGGAAGATTCTCCTATAGGAAATTATAAATAGCCCCACCCTGTGTCATTATTTTGTATGACAGCTATTGGAAATTATACATAAACAATTTTCTCAGTCTATAGTTTGTCATTACATGGATGACATCTTACTAGCTGATTCACATGTAGATATTTTAGAAAGACTGTTTGAAGAAGCAAAAAAAATTTTGCCCTACTAGGAATTGCAAATTTCTATTGATAAAAATACAAAGAGAAGATTCTATTATTTATTTAGGATATATTATAGTTCTCCAAAGAAAAACTAGACCACAAAATATGCAAATTAGGAGAGACTGATTACATACTCTTTATGACTTTCAAAGATTGCTAGGAGACTTTTCCAATCTACAACCCAATATTGGGGTAAAAATGATGAGCTGGGTAACTCATCCAAAACCTTAAGTGGTACAAAGATTTAAATAGTCCAAGAGAATTATCAGTTGAAGCTGAGAAAGAATTGGCTTTAGTGGAAAAGAAATTACAGGATGCACATATGGTTCATGCAGATCCAGAGCTTGATTGCATTTTGGTTATTCTACACTCTGTGCATTCTCCTACAGAAATATTAATGTAGAGGGAAGATATTGTCTTGGAGCATGGCCTCTCCTTCTCTAAACTCAAGTATGCTTGTTAAAGTAAAATTCAAAATCTTTGTCTCATGTCAGGAGAGTCACCTGATAGGGGACAAAAGAAAAACCAAAATTAAGTATCTATTTTATTGCCACTAATCTCATAACCCTTTGGTTTTATTTTTACTATTTTAACAGCTTTCCTTAATATACAAATATGATCTCAACATTTCTTATTATAAATATATATTAAACATTTGTCATGATATTAATGGTCTCATAGGTTTTTAAAGAAGAACTAATAACAATACCCCTCAAATTGTTCCATGCATTAGAAACAGAAAGAACATTGCCAAACTCTTTTGATGAGGCTACAATTGCTTTGATACTCAAACCACACAAAGGTATTTCCAAGAAAGAGAGTTACAGATCAATCTCACTCATGAATATTGATGCAAAAATATTCAATAAAATACTGGTAGACTGATTCTAAGAATGCATCAGAAAAATCATTCACCATCACCAAATAGGCTGGATCCCAGAGACAGTTCAGCATATGAACCCAGGGATGGTTCAGCATATGGAAATCTGTTAATGTAATCCACTATACAAACAAATTGGAAAAAAAGTGATCATTTCATTAAATGCTGAAAAAGCCTTTGACAAAATACAAAATCCCTTCATGATAAAGATCTTGGAGAGAGTAGGGATACAAGGAACATACATAAACATAATAAAGGCAATATTCAGGAAGCCAACAGCCAATATCAAACTTAAATGGAGGAAAACTCTTAGAGATCCCACTGAAATCAGAATCAAGACAAAGTTGTCCATTCTCTCCATATCTGTTCACTATAGTACTTGAGGTTCTAGTTAGAGCAGTAAGACAAAAACAAAGGAAATCAAGGGGATATAAATCAAAACAGAAGAAGTCAAACTCTCACTATTTGTTGATGATATGATAGTTATATAAGTGACCCCAAAAATTCTACCAAGGAACTTTTGCAACTCATAAACACTTTCAGTAATGTAGCTGAATACAAGATTAACTAAAAAAGAATCAATAGCCCTCCTTTACACAGACGTTAAATGAAACAAGAAAGAAATCAGAGAAACATCACTCTTCATTATAGCCACAAATAGCATAAAATATCTTGAAGTACCTCTAACCAAACAAGTGGAACACCTGTATGAAAAAGAACGTCAAATCTTGGAAGAAAGAAATTGAAGAAGACATGAGAAAATGGAAAGATCTCCCATGCTCCTGGGTAGGTAGAATTAATATAGTAAAAATGGCAATATTGCCAAAAACAATCTACAGATTCAATGCAATGCCTATCAAAATCCCAGCAAAATTCTTCACAGACCTCAAAAAAATGGGACTCAACTTTCTATGGAAAAAAAAATCCAGGATAGCCAAAACAATCCTGTACATAAAAGAAACTTCTGGAGGCATCACAATCCCTGACTTCAAACTCTACTACAGAGTTACAGTACTGAACACAGTATGGAAATGGAATAAAAGCAGACATGAGGACCAATGCAACAGAACCAAAGACCCATTTCTCCATCCACACACCTGTAAACATCTGATGCATTTTTCAGTATCTTTTTTTATTATCCAAAATCTCCACCTCCTCCCCTCCTCCCATTTCCACCCTCCCCCATTCCCCCCCATTCCCCTCCCCCTTCCTTTCCAGTCCAAAGAGCAGTCAGGGTTCCCTGCCCTGTG
>LOEQ01004029.1:206236-216851 GCA_001685075.1 Bramus lutescens
GGATAAAGAAAGTGTGGAATATTTATGCATTAGAGTACTACTCAGTGGTAAAAAACAATGATATCTTGAATTTTTCGTGCAAATGGATAGAAATAGAAAACACTATCCTAAGTGGGATAACCCAGACCCAAAAAGATGAATATGGTAAACATCTGATTTTTGACAAAGAATCAAAAACTATAAAATGGAAAAAAAGCATATTCAACAAATTGTGCTGGTATTACTTGATATCAACATGTAGGAGAATGAAAATAGATCCATATCTCTCACCATGCACAAAATTTAAGTTCAAATGGATTAAAGACCTCAACATAAAACCAACCACACTGAACCTTATAGAAGAGAAATTGGGAAGTACACTTGAATGCATTAGCCCAGGAGACCACTTCTGAAATATAACCCCAGTAGCACAGATACTGAGAACAACAATTAATAAATGGAACCTCCTGAAACTGATAAGCTTCTGTGAAGCAAGGAAAGTAGCCAATGAGACAAAATAGAAGCCTACAGAATGGGAAGTGACCTTCCCCAACCCTACATTGAACAGAAGGTTGACATTCAAAATATACAAAAAAAAAAAAACTCAAGACTTTGGTCATCAAACGAACAAATAATCCAATAAAAAATGGGGTATAGACCTAAACAGAGAACTCTCAAAAATGAATCTAACTTGGCTGAAAGACACTTAAGGAAATGCTCAACATCCTTAGCCCTCGGAAAAATGCAAATCAAAACAACTCTGAGATTCCATCTTACACCTGTAAGAATTGCCAAGATCAGAAACAGGAATGACAGCTTATGTTGGAGAGGATGTGGTGTAAGGGGAACACTCCTCCATTGCTGGTGGGAATGCATACTTGTAAAGCTGCTTTAGAAATCAGTATGGCAAATTCTCAGATTTAGGAAACAAGATTTCTCAAGACCCAGCAATGCAATTTTTGGCTATATACTCAAAGGATGCTCAATCATACCACAAGGACATGTGCTCAACTATGTTCAAAGCAGCATTATTTGTCATTGCCGAGACCTGGAAACAACCTAAATGCTCCTCCACTAAGAATGTAAAAAAGAAGATGTGGTACATTTATACAATGGAGTTCGATACAGCAGAAAAAAAATGACATCTTGAAATTTATAGACAAATAGATGGATGTAGAAAACATCATATTGTGTGAGGTAACCTAGTTCCAGAAGGACAAATATCATATGTACTCACTCTTAAGTGGCTTTTACACCTAAAGCATAAAAAAAACAGCCTACAATTCACAATCCCACAGAACCTAGACAACAAAGAGGACCCTGAAAGAGACATACTTGGATCTAATCTATACAAGATCTTCTGAGTAAATTGTGAGCATAAGGATCATGGGAGAGGGTAGAAGAATGGGAGGAAAGGAAGAGAGCAGAGAAAAAATATATAGCTCAATAAAAACAATTAAAAAAAGAAATACTGGACTAAAGCAAGATCAGAATCCAGCTGGGCAAACTCCAAACACTGCATCTCCATGTCTGCTGTCAAAACACTCTTCAGGTCTCCAACTCTGTTCAACATTGTTGAATTCAACATACTTCTTTCTTTTGGACTGTTTCCACTTTCTGTTAATATCTTTTTTTGCCAGATATCCCATGACTATGGCATCTCTAACATTTTGGGTTTTCCAAGGTAATCCAGGCTTTAACTTCACAATTTCACAAATGGCCTTTCTGCATTCAGAGACATGCCTAACACATGCCTGGCTTCAGCTGGTTTCCTTAGACATGGAGGCCAGTTTCACAACCTGTTTGTTTCTTTTATCCTTAACGCTAAAGCCAGAACCACATGGCTGAAGCTGCCAAGTTCTGCTGCTTGCTGGTGCTGGAACATGCCCTTCTTGTTCAATTACATCTCACAAAATTTCTGTTTTTGATTGTTATCTTACTGCCTAAACTTGGCCGTTTTAGAACTTGCTTTGTAGATCAGGCTGATCTCAGATTCAGGGATCTTTCAATTACATCTTCTGCAGATTTCTATTTTCCATAGATTTCTTCACTGCTTAATCTTCTTTTTTTCTTGAACTTTCTCTGTATACCAGGCTGGCCTCAAAAAATCAGAGATCCACTAGTCTCTGTCTTTGGAACAAACAAAATCTCAAAGCCCATTCCCACAGTGACTTACTTCTTCTAACAAGGCCAGACCCATTCCAAAAAAGCCACATCTCCTGATAGTGCCATTCCCTATGGACTTCTGGGGGCCAATTATGTTCAAATTACCATATTCAGCTTCCATTCAGCTCTACACCATGAAAACTCAGCATGCACAGGGACTGCTGAACTCCTCAGAATATTATTGCCTGGTCCTCTAACTCATGTAACCACTAGGCTACCACCCGTTACAAGCTTCTTAGATAACGTGACCAGTGTGCCAAGTATCAGAAAAGACCACAAAACCTCACCATCAATAACAGCATTGGACAAGAAGCTCACTGTATTTTGGTGGAAACATTAGCAATGAGGAAACTGTCTCTGAAGTTAGCTTATATACTGGACATTTATAAAGGAAAAGTCTAGTCAGGCATGACTAGTGAAGACTTTCAACTGAGCCTCTGAAGTTCAGTAGCTGCTGAAATACAAAAGATATGTTAAATCATATATAGTATTTGAAAAACTATCAGAAGCAATAATGAAGTTCTTTAAATCACCCCCAAGAAGTTTGGTTTGGGTGGTATGGAGTTAGAATTATGAGAAGGAATTTTTTTGAGAAACACATTTATTGAGAGAGTTTGAAGGGAATCCTGGGGAAAAAAAATCACTAATAAAACTTGACTAGTGTTTCCTGCAATACATTTCCTTTGTAGTTGTCTATCATCTGTCTTTGCCCTGACATAAGGTTAGGGTTAAAGTTAGGGTTAGTGTTAGAATAGGGGAAATGCTGGGCAGAGTCCCTAAAAGTAAAAACTCAGAGTCCTGATGCTATGTGAACGTCACACTGTAAAGGCTATGAATAAGAAAAGGCACCCTGACATGGCATGCTATTGTCTTTGCTGTCCTAGGAAGATCCTTCAGACTGCTATACCCCCAAAATAAATATTTATTTTCTCTGAATTCAAGAGGTTAGAGGTAAACAGACAATTATTTTTTGTCATTGTTTATAGAACTCCCTTATCAAGTTGTAGTTCAAGAATAATAATTTTTAGAGCTTGTCTTATCCTTGCCGGGTCTTTTTCTCATGTGTATGAATTTTCCTTTTGTTTAATATATTCTTTGAAAGGTATCTGTTACACTACATTAAAATCTACTCATGTGACTTTGTTTTAAATTTTAATTTGCTTGTTTCATTTTAAATGGGACTTGAACACGAGGGTCTAACACATATTAAGCAAGTCATTTATCTCTCATCATATTTGTAGTTTCTTTCCCTCTTTAAATTTGAGTGTTTGGGAAAACAGCTCTGTTCATTATCATGCTGGATGTGGAAAATGCATGTAACAGTGCTCATTAGCATAGTTAAGCTAGATACATCCAATCAAAGAAGATTGACATGTAGTATAGCTGTAATAGCACAAAAGTTCTGGTCTACAAAAATTGTTCATGTTACAGAGTGTATTGATTGTATAAAAACCTCAGCATTAGAAGTATCTGAAGAACAAACAAAAAGTATCATCAAGAGAACTGAAAGTGCTCAAGGAAAGACCACAATAATACCAACCCTCTGAGAACGTTCACAACCACAAACTACTTCTTGCTCTTCCACCCCAGACTAAAGAATGAAAAATATGCTCAAGCAACTGGTGGATGATGAAGGCATGGGTTAGCCAAGAAAGGCAAATGAAGAAAGTGTCATTCTTGATTGTACCAGTTAATCATTTTTGTATCACAGAAGCTCCCATCTGATCGTGACATATAGTGGCCTTCAAGAAGGTTTACCCCTATGCAGCAAATGTTCCTTGACATCTTAATATTACATGAAATATTACCTGCATAAAGAACCATTCATCCCTGGGGAATGAAATTAGTTGATAGTAACTATCACGTGCAGTAAGAACAGAACTTCTTCCATTTAATATAGTTGTATCCTGTGCATAATATAGGAGGACTTATCAAGTCAGAGTGGAGAAAAGCTGACTCTTCAAACAAGCTCAAAGTTGACAGAGCTAAGGCAACTAACAACCACATGAGCATCAGGACTCTCAGCTCACTTCCAGTCAGTAGCTAATATATTTATGTGTAGAAAAGGGACAGGGCTGTTATAGGTGGAAATGACTTAGTGTAGAATTCTTATAGCACACAATCATGCATGCTACTCATCCACTTCTTCTTGAACTCATTAAATATCCACATCTTTCAATCAAACTTAACTTCCAATTGCTATAGACTGATACTTTTAGCTCAGAGGTCTTTGAAATGTCTTTCGGTTCATAAACTTAAGCCTACAGGAAAGGCTTTGTGAATTTGTAATGGGAGGAACTTGATTTTGTGGTCAATTTACTCTAACTTCCCAACTAATTCTATGACAAATGATCTGCTACAATCAAATGTCCTGGCAATTCAATTGAAATGCATGACTGGCCGATGTGATTCGGTGCTTCCCTGGCAGTAGTGCACCAACATGTCAGGACTACATATTTTATGTTGTTTCTGAAAGACTTTATAAATCAGAGACAATTCCAGGGGAGTTTCAAAGTCCCATCAAAAGCACTCATTTAAATTTTATCATTGACCAATATGGATGAAAATTACAAGGGAAAAAAAAGGAAAGAAAAAGTGATAATGTTTTATTGCAGAGAATGACCTGTTTTCCATGATCAAATTCCACTATCATTGTCGATCTATTTTGGCACTCTGAGGTCTGAGAATCTTGACATCCTGATAGCTCATCATAGCGATTAAAGCAAGGTTTCTTTTATTTGTTGTTTTTTTTTTAGAGTGTGTCTCATCAGTCACTCCTCAGGCAGGTTATAACTAAACATTTTCAGCTACCCAGCCCTTTCAGCTAAGAGCAGGATATGACATGCCTCTCAAGTAAAGATTCACTGATCGTCTGGGTTGTAGCTCTTACCTCCAGAGTGTTCAGACTTGTATGTCAGGGAGACTTGGTAGCTCTCTAATAATGATTCTTTTGCTTCCAATATTTATCTGATGATTCAGAATTCCTTGTAGCATTCTGCATCTTCACCGTGCATGTTTGCTTTGATGTCTTTGTCCATCAGTCAGATGCAAAGGTACCTGGGATTAGATTGACATGTCCGGGCACAAAGAGGAAACACAAAGTGATACAGGCTGTTCTTTTCAACACACCCCTTTGAATTTTACACTGTCTGTCCTCACCCTGCTTTATAAAGTGTTTGGTATTAAAGGGGGAAGAGAACTGAGGATTAGGATGTGAAAATAGATGTTTGAAGGTCAAAACATGAATGTATGAATCTTAAGTAGAATATATGAAAACAGACGATCCTTTGGAAAGGACCCTAAGCTTTCATTCAGAATTGAGTGGAGCATTAGCTAAACCACTTTCTCATAAAACCCTCCTTGGGATGTCCCCTTCCAACTGTCTCTTAGTCTTTCTTCCCATTTCTTTCCTATAGTCTACTTTGTTCCTGTCAGTTGACACTTGTTTACTTGCTGGCGTGACAGCATGAGACGATACAATTGGACGTTAGCGTAACCTTTGACTATTATTCCATTCTTTTGTGAACTTAAACAAATGATTACATCTCTTAGACATTAAGAACTCTTTTTTATTCTTTATTAAATATATATGCATGTGTATATATTATGTATTACATTCTCTCATATATTACGTTAGTTTCTTCTCCCTCCCCTCCTCCCAGTGTCTTTCCCCCACCCCATCTCTACCATGACTCATCCCTCTCTGTCACCCCTCAGAAAGAGTAGACCCCCCAGAGACATCAACCAAACATGACAAAACAAGCTACAGTAAGACCAGACACATACCATCACATTAAGACGGGACAAGCCATCCCATTATAAGGAAAAGAGTCCAACAAGTAGACAAAAGGATCAAATACAGGGCCCATTTCCACTGTTAGGAATCTTGCAAAACAACAAGCTACTCGGCCATAAAATAACATAGACACGGAGGACCTAGGTCAGACCTCTGCAAACACCCTGATCTCTGCAAGTCCCCATGAATCCTGGTCGGTTGATTCTGTGGGCCATGTCCTTGTAGTGTCTCTGATCTCTCTGGTTCCCATGATATTTTCTCTCTGTCCTCCACAGTACCTTCAAAGCTTTTAATATTTGTAGGGAGACACTGAATTCCTGAATAATGTCTCTCAGTTCTCTTTGAAGACAAACCTGCAAGGCTCTGGTCCCAGAACACTCTGCAAGCAGGACAAACTGTAGGATGAAGGTTTTGTGTCTGGGTTGGTATCCCAATCCCTATACTTGAGGCCTCACCTGGTAACAGAAAATGGCTGATTCAGGCCACATGTCTACGATTACTAGCAGTATATCCTGGGATTACTCTCATAGATTCCATGGAGTTTCCATTGTACTAGGTTTCCACCTCACCCACAAAATGCTCCCCAGTTCTAGTCATTTCTTCTAGTGTTTTCTCACTTCCACCCACCCACAAGTCAGCTGTGAAATCTATTCTATATGCCCTTCACAGGGAGATTCTTGTGTCTTTTTTAAGTTCTCCTTTCTACCTAGCTTCTCTGGGTCTGTGGGTTGTAGCATGTTTATCTTTTACTTTACAGCTAATATCTACTTAAAAATGAGTACATGCCATGTTTGTCTTTCCGGGTCTGGATTGCCTAACTCAGAATGATTTTTTTCTAGTTGCATGCATTTGTCTTCAGATTACATGGTGCCATTATTTTTAACAGCTGAGTAATACTCTATTGGGTAAATGAATGACATTTTGTTTATCCATTCTTCTGTTGAGGAACACCTAGGTTGTTTTCCATTGATTCACAATAGGAGAATAAAGCTGCTATGAACGGAGTTCAGCAAGTATCCTTGTGAAAGGATGGAGCAATTTTTGGGTATATGACTAGGAGTGTTGTAGCTGGGTCTTGAACTTTATTGATTCTCAATTTTCTGAGACTCTGTCATAATGATTTCCAAAGAGGGAGAATTTTCATCTAGACTTCAACACAAAGGAAAAAGATGAGAAAAATGATCTTTCTGCCATATGAATTGTTTAACAGCATATGTTATAAACCTGAAATATATTCTGAGCCTATTTCAGCCCTGAGTGAGGGCTGTCATCCCAGGCAAGAGGGAGAATGAGGCAAGAGAACTGCAAACTCAAAGGCCTTCTGGGTTACAGAGGGACCTCTTGAAAAGTATGGACAAAATTTAGAACAAAGTTCTAATGGTTTGCCGTGGAACATGAATGCATAAAAGCAAGCTTACCTTTCTTAATGATCATTCCAGAGGAATGGGATATGGATATAATCTTGAAAGCAAACACCAGAGACCCATGTGGTACTGGGGCCATTCTGCTTCTGGGCTGTAAGAACGTCAGTGTTTCACTTGAGAAATTTTGACAGAGTTTTGCAAGTTGCTACAATGGGGAGAAATTGAGCAAAAGTTGCATGTTTTCCACTGTGTTATTTAAGAGAATACATGTAAACTTCAATGTCAACACATTACCAAACCATTTTAGATGTCCTTTTGTTTAATTCCTTAAGATACCATACGTTGCTTTGAATACAAATATTATAATTTCTTAAAGTTTCCACCTAGCATTAAATGCTAAATCTGTAGGACATTTGCCATAGAAAATGCACCTTCCCAATTTTGTTTCTCATTTCCAAGCTAGGGTCGGCTTCCTTCACATGCTTGGTTTTACCAACTGAACCAGGGAGCTATGGCAGCTCTTGCACGAAATCAAGATGAAACTATTTTTCCAGTGAAAAAACTTGCAGAATTTCTCACTATCAGTCATAGACATTGTGGATTCTGCTTTATGATTGTACAATTTTGTCCATACTTTTCCTCTTTTCTAATAGGTTGAAGCATTGCACATGCAGGATATTTTATTTTTATGTGAAACAAATAATGTCTGAATGGTAGCTACAACAAAGCTGACATAGGACAAGGAATTCACTCGTATGATGTCCTCTACATGTCTCAATATCCCCTCCACAATACTTTGACACTTCATTGACCATTCAGGAAATTTAATGAAATTTTATTATTTTAACTAAATTATCAAGACTTCAAAAGAAAGGGGAAAAAAGACCAGGAAAAAATATCTCAGTAGTAAATAAACATCTGATTGATATATCTGAGGTCTGAAACTGTCCTTGCTTGAAGAAAAAAATTCTAATTTCTATCACTTAGGTTGCCATTTGTAAAAATGAAAATTCTTCTGTTCCATAGACTTTGTGGACAATGAAATCATACTTCTAATTGCAAAACTAAACCCTCGTAAATTTCCTCACACATAGGCTATAATAAATTCTGAAACATTCCAAAGTTTTAATCATTATTCTTGGTGTGTCCTTGATATGATTAATGAAATACAAAATCCTGTCCAGTGACTCGGGAACAGACAATGTAAAGCAGAAAGTTCTTGTTTAATCTTGTAATGACTTATTTATACAAGGAAGATTTAATTTTCAAATATTCAAACTGCTTCTGGATTTTGTCTTATTCTGTGCTCAACCTTCTCTGTGATATGAGAAATGATCTTATGGGGTGCATTGCCACAATACTCATGTGTCTGTTGGCTGACATATTTATACATGGTTCACACACATCTTGTAAAAATAGTTAGGTACTCTTTGGGTTTAACAAAATGCAGTACACCTCTGTATATGAATATTTTTTATTCTCAGTTACAATATACCTTTCAGGTTTTTGAAAGACTTCCTTTTCTCCAGCTTTCAAAATAGCAGTAATTTTGTTCTGTCTTAAAAGTCAATAAAATTGCAAATCTAAGTTTATGCAAGCTTAACGAAACTTGAAGTTGGAGTAGAAATGACTACAGGAGCAGCTGACTTCATTCAGTCTCACATTACTCTGTGTGATGGTAGCATCTGTTAGAATGCTGTAATATCACTGTCATACAGTGTCTATTATTTAGAAATGATAAGCTCTTTTATTACAAAATCTGAGTTTGTAAACTGTTTTTCTAAAGATTCCAAACCAAAAAATTTAAGTCATCAAGTAAGAATATTTGAGAATAAATACACCAATGCACAAATATTTTCCTGTTTTTACTTGAGCCCAATTTGTTTTCCAATGTGGGAACTCAGGTCAGAGTAAGAAGGTCCTCGTTGCAAGGCATAATGGGAGCATGGGCTGTGTTATGCAATGGACATAAATTTGGAAGCTCATTTGCTCTTAAGAGTACTCCCTCCAGCATCATAGCACCTTCCAGAATGGCTCCCTAAATGTGCACGGGTGTTAAATGAGGCAAGAAGACAAGCAAGCTCATTATTAAACCAAATTTAGGAAAATGTCATCAGAAACCAAAAGAAAAAAAAAGTTATGGGACTTTCCAAACCCTAGAAGGTTTTCGCTATGTAACATCAAACTGCAGGAGAATACAGTGTATAGAATACCTCTAGATCTATTTCTACGAACTATCCTGAGATAAGACAGTGTTCTGTTTCTCTTTATGCTCTGAAAATTAACTCACTGTTGTGGTTCATATACAGTCTCAGTTCCTTGAGTAATTCATTCTCATTTCCCAGAAATACATAACACTTTACACATTACTATCCCCAAGGCTGTAGATGTCTTGTTCCTATTACATAATTCCTCCCTTTATTTATTTATTTTTTTGTACAAGCATAATGGGACCATGGGCTATGAGTGTTGCATCATGTCCTCCAGCAAATTAAACCATCTTAAAAGTGCTATAATGATATAACACTTATGACCAGAACTTCACAGTAATTCAATAAGTGCTTTTCAAGTGAATGGAGTGCCATCATTGGTCAACTTCATCCACATTAAACCTGAAAGAGCTTGGGAAAAAATTCCAAAAGAACAGAGTTAAACAAGAATTCTTGGTAGTAGTATCTTCTCAGGTGGGCTCTGTTTGCTAGAGGCAAGCAGATGCTTTATCCATTAAAAGAAGGCTTCATGACTTAGCATTAGCAACAAAAAAAATTGTGTGGCTTCTTTAAGTAGTGATGGAGCACTTAAATGGGCTCTATGAGCAGCATGTTACAAATTATTTAATGGGGACATAGACATGCTGCATCCCTGGAATTGGAGTGGTAAGCATGGCTCACAGAGGCGGTGAACATGCCTCCACCATGTTGAACTGGGAAGAGCAAACAGGCAGGGCCACGGAGTTGGTCTTATCTGGACCTGTTTAGCATGAAGAAAAATAAAACATTGATGGGCAGAAAATGATTACAAATACCCAATAAAGACAGACTTGGATTAAAAAAAAAAAGACCTCGGAATTGGTCATAGTGTTGGATAAATGTATGTAGGCTTGGGAGAGAAGAGAAAAAGACTATAGACAGTTGTAAAAAGAAACAGCTTTAAAAATGAAATGAAGTCTTTAAAGAGACAGTAAAGGTAATATAAAAGAGTCGTAGACAGTCATACATTAAAGTAAGAGTAAAGAGCTAAAAGTATACAATGGAAGAAAAAAGCATCTTCAACAAATGATGCTGGCAGAACTGGATGTCAACCTGTAGAA
>LOEQ01004029.1:254076-265494 GCA_001685075.1 Bramus lutescens
TGTCATAAGTATTTCATCAATACCTCCTCTCAGAGCTCAATGACCACCATGGAAGAGAAGGCAGAGAAAGTATAAGAGCCAGAGAAGATGGAGGACACCAGGAAGACGAGGCCCTCTAAAACAGCTAAAACCTCTAAACGAGGTGCACATGATCTCACAGAGACTGAAGCAGCAACCATGGGGCCTGCATGGATCTGCACCATGTCCTCTGAAGATACATTAAAGCTTTTAGCTTCTCATTTTATGGGATCCCCTGATTGTGAGAACAAGTGAGTCTCTGATTCTTCGTGCCTGCTCTTGGGGCTCCTTTCCTTCTATTTGTCTGCTGTGTTCAACTTCAATATGATGTTTTTTTTTACTTTACCTGATTATATTTTATTTTGTCATGTTTGGTTGTTATCTCTTAGAAACCTGTTCCAATGAGAGACTGCAAGAGGTGGATCCACACGGTGGGGGCAAGGAATTGGGAGCAATAGAGGGAGGGGAAATAAAATCAGGATGCATTGTATGAGTAAAGAATCTATTTTTATAAAGAAAAATAAAAGATTATAAAGGTCCACAGTTTCTTATCTTAGCAGTATCTTCTCTTCACCCTTTTATGCAGACTTTAAAGGATGCTTTGAAATCATGCAATCCACTGGGTGTCTCCTGGCAAGATGCACAGGTTTCATATTGTCCACTATCTTAAATTTGTCATTTTATATCTATTTTTCTATCCCTGTGGCTCTCAAGCTGACAGAGGAAGGAAAGACATTTCACTTTGCAATTAAGACAAATGGAAAGAACTAACCTTTGGGAAATGCCAATTACTTTCAGTAGAATATTTCAGTTGGTATACATTTACTACAGAACTATGAAATCTATTTTGGCATGTTTTGAACAATGAAAAATCCTAAAGCAATAGGTGAATTTTAATAATTGCTGAATTCTTGATATTTTTGATAGAATTGTGGCTTGAATCTTGTTGTTACTTAAGATTCTGAAGCTAATAACATTTACTCTGAATTGTAACTTTGTTTTCTGCTGGCTTTACTAAAATTCAAAGCTGAAAAGAAAAGGAACTATACACTCCATCCATAATCTATACTGACTTATCTAACTATTGAAATTTAAAAATATAGGCCCTGAGAGCATAAAGAGATTTCATGAGTATAGCAAGGTTGGGTTCTGCCCTCTGAGAAGTTCTAGAGAAAAGGCAGGAGCAAGTTTGTCCGTCTGGCTCTCAATCAAAATGACCATCCAGTTGGAATGGTGAATGCTCCCAGGTGTTTCCCCACTGTCTCCCTTTGGTGTAAGTTAATACTCACAGCCACCAGTAGACGGTCTCTTTCCAATAAGTCAGCCAGCTTGTTCAGCAGCCGCCCCCTCTCTGAGGCATCCATGGTGCGCCATGGGGAGCCAATCTGAAAAGCCTGTCGTGCAGCCTTCNTCTATACTGACTTATCTAACTATTGAAATTTAAAAATATAGGCCCTGAGAGCATAAAGAGATTTCATGAGTATAGCAAGGTTGGGTTCTGCCCTCTGAGAAGTTCTAGAGAAAAGGCAGGAGCAAGTTTGTCCGTCTGGCTCTCAATCAAAATGACCATCCAGTTGGAATGGTGAATGCTCCCAGGTGTTTCCCCACTGTCTCCCTTTGGTGTAAGTTAATACTCACAGCCACCAGTAGACGGTCTCTTTCCAATAAGTCAGCCAGCTTGTTCAGCAGCCGCCCCCTCTCTGAGGCATCCATGGTGCGCCATGGGGAGCCAATCTGAAAAGCCTGTCGTGCAGCCTTCACGGCTTTGTCCACATCTGCCTGGAAGTCACAGAACATTCATTTCAGGATGTTCAAAACTCTAAACTGGCAAACAAATCATCACAACTTAATAAACTAGAACACAGTCCTCAGAGATAGACGCTAGTCTACATTAGCCCAAGGTCCAGAACATTCCACACACATAATATGATAGAATGACTTCTCTTGAGTAATATTTCAAATAAGCTCCATATCCTTATCAAATAGTTAAACTCTAGAAGAGAAGTACTGTTTTAATAGCTTTTACTTTATCCCATGTAAATAGGACACACAGTGTTTATTTTATCTGAAATAATGTTCTGGTTAATTTAAACACTTTCCTTTGCTTCAGAACATGCTGTGAAAATTCATTTTACAGATGAAGAAATTAAAGCAAAAAACAAAAGGCTATCTCAAGACAAATGGAGTGGTTATGAACCACGTAACCTGATCACGTCTCTACATCTGGCACTAATCTTTGATAGCCTCTCGTAACAGCGCCACCACCTGGGTGACAGTTGTGGTAATTTATGAGCTGTGCTCCTCATTTCCCATTCAAACCAAAGCACTATGTGTATGGTAAGCCCAATTTCCCAACTGCATGCAAAGTGATCCACTCTAGTCCCTAAATAAGCAGTGGACAGTCTTTTATTAATAAGATACTGCTTATAGCCTCATTAACGGAAGCCAAATGTAGTAATAGAATAAAGTCACACTTGCACTGTTTGGCTTTCTTGGTTTCGCTCATGTATTTCCATGTCCCTTCCACATTGCCATGGCCACTCCCGTCGTCTGTAGACCCCTATTCACGCTTCTTGTCTCTTCCAGTCCACCCTGAAAGCGTCACTGCTTCTTCTACTCCTAGTTCATGTGCTTTTTTAACTTCCTCAGATCAACTGCAAATAGCATGCATGCAAGGACTAGTGCACAGCTTTTTGCCTACAGGACTCACCAGTATAGGGTACACTGTAAATCAAGATGATCAAATGGACAGTGGGCTGGACTTGTTGTAATGCACCTTACGAAGGAGAATAAAGTGGGTTTTAAACCACACATCTTAAACTAGTGTGACCACAGTTCCGTGTGGGTCCCTTTGCTCAGTGTTCCATCACTCGCCTCTGTTTAATAAGAGCTCTCTTGAGCTTCCTGGCCTCTCTGAGCAATGGAGTGAAATGGCTTTGAGATACCATGTTACCATGCATGAAAAAAAAAACTGCCTCCTGAAAACTGTTACAAGTAAATTTATTCTTCTGGTTTTAACATTTGGGTCATGGCTCTCCTTTTCTCAAACCAGATGTTTAATCTTGCAGGACCAGAAACAGAGTAAAGACACTGAGTTTTTATTTTAAAAAATGGATTCTGAGTTCTCCCTTTTAATTTTGAGGCATCCAAATATACATCCACCACATAGCTTTCTATCGGTTGGCTAACAATAGGACAGTGAGTTATAGAGTTTTTTTTCTGAAATAGTCGTTAGATGGGAGGAACCTAGACCTGAACCTTATCATAATGCTATTATATTAAACACAGGCCTCATGCTAGCTTTAGCAGCACATATACTAAAATTAGCATGATACAGAGAAGATTTGCATGACCCCTGCACAAGGATGACAGGTAAATTTGTAAAGTATTCCATGATTTTAGAAAGCCAAGAAAAAGCAAACAATCAGGTGAAGGAAACTGTTTGAGACCAGATAATGGAAATAGAAGCAGTAAAGAAAATACAAATTGAGGGAATTCTGAGATTGGAAAATCTAGGTAAACAGGTAAACACAGGCCTTCCTTAGTATGCTAGAGGAATTGTTCCCCAAGTCATCGAAAGATAATCTAAATTCATGAGTGCTAAACTTAGTATTTGCATATTACCCCTCAGACACCCTTTTAATAACCATACTTCTGATACTGAATACAAATGCTTAGTGAAGTAATAGACAAAATGTGCTGTTTCAAGAATAGTGGACACAGTTTTCTGAGCACTCAGTGTGCACACAGCTGTCACAGGCCTCATCCCATCACCTATGTCAACAGCTAAACATTTCAGGTCCAAGGGTTGAATGGACCAAACTAGAATCTGAGGGTGCAGATGCACCACTCTATTACTGTGCTGTGCCACAACTTGTTTGATGTTCACTTATTTCATCTTTAAACTCACAAGTGTCTCCCATTTTCTATGTGACAGACATGTCCAATGTGGACAAGATGGGGTTAAGTGTGGTCCTAGAAGACAAGCCAGCATGAAAATGATTACAGCATTCTAGTCCATTCCAGTACAGCCTTTCATCTTCTCTACCTTCTATCACAAAGGCCTTTTCTGTTGTAACCTGTGAACAGCCTCCCATTCACTCTCTCTACTTCCCACTTTCTTTTTAATGCTACTAGGTTAATTGCCATGTAATTTATCTTATCACATTCTTGCACATGTTTGAAACTGATGGCTTCACCCACAATCCTAAGAGCAAAGAGCAAAGAGCAAAGATCTCTCATTTTGAAGGTCAAATATTTTCTGGAAAGACTTCCTATTCACATTTCTCCTACTCTAGCTGAGACAGCTCTTCCCACCTTTGCTCCTGAAATTCTTTTTGCACAGAGAAGGTCCCATGAACAATCCCATTTACTTCCAAAGTCTTACACGTTTTTTTAAGGCCTGTTTTAATATAACAACTTACCTCAATAGTCACCAGACATCCAGATCAATGGCAGATCATAAGAAAGACCGACTAAGCTACAAGAAGGAAGGCAAGTTCTTTATCACCCCAGTTACTTAAATATCATGGACCCTGCTTTAGTGATAAGGAAGGAAATGTTACCTTATTCTGGTGACCTTTCCTTATGCTACTGAAACACAACAGAACAAGAACCAATATCTTATTCTACATCTGACCTCCACATTCGATTTTCTCAGCAAGGATGTTCAATAGCACTGCTTTGTGAAATAGTCACTGCTGGTAAGTCGCTACATATTGGACATAACAGTGGTTTTTAAGCCCATGAGAGTGCATTTTATGAGAAGCTTTTGTCTCCATTTTGAGGGAGAAAAATGACTACAGCCTCTAGGTGGACCAAGGAACTCCACCATATACCACCTGCCTAGCACAGTCTGAGGATCAACATACTCTTAAGGATAGAAAACAAGCCGCCTTGTACATATACTAGGGAGAATTGAAAGTGTTTAGTCAAGTAGGCATATTATAATCAAATCAAGGAAATTACAGAAAGAACTTAACAGGCACCCAGAAAAGGGTGCAATTCCCTTGCCTGGCTCACAAAAATTGATGGACAGTTTAGACTGAAATGCATGGCCTCTGAACAAACTATTGTCTGATACCCAGTGTGTGTGTGTCAGGTACCAAGGACTCCTTGGCTCAGCTGGGTCCCTGCTATTGTCCAGCCTACTGGGCAGCCGGCCCATATACATGCTCACCTGTTTGAACTGCTCTTTTCAGTTTATCTATTCCACCTGACTCCAGCCACTCCCCAGCAGCTCTGCCCAGGCATGGATTCCTTAGCATTACAGGTTCTTTCTAAACCACTTCTGAAGCCTCTGAACTCTGCTGCAGACTCTTTAACTTGTATTTATTTAGTAATCCATATATACATATACAGTGGTCCAAATATGTTTACTATGTTATGTGTGATATGAGAATTAATGTTAGTGACTAATCCTGGAAGAAAGAATTTGCATTCTCCTCAAGAATACTACTAAGGTGGGTGACTTTTATACCAAATTGTTATCATTTGAATGGCTGAATCTTGTGAATTTATTGCTATTCAATAGAGTTAGACATTATGGAAAGACACAAATACATTCATCTGTGCTTAGATATGACACATAAGCCTTGTACGGCTAATTCTTGTTGATCTTTATATAACAAATAATACTGTAAATAATTCTTTTCCATTATGTGATGAAATTTTTTTCATTAGCCAAAATTATTGGTCCCATAAATGTTTTTGATAGCATTTTTGTAGTGTTTTTTTTTTCAACTTCAAGCTTCCTGTATTGTAGATTTTTGTTCAGGGCCTGACATTTCCAAGATACTTTTGAATTAAACTGAAAACAATGACCAGGTTAACTGTGATTTATTATCATTAAATCTTGTGACCTGGGGAAATAAAATACTTCAATTTGTAGTCAGAGCCACTGAAGAGAAAAAAATGTATTTGTTCTGGCCCCTGCCCCACCCTTGTGATACCATAAAAGGCTTGATTTGGCCTGTTGGCAGCCCCATTCTTATGGTGGTTGGAATCTCCAAAACCTTTAGCCTGTGATCTAATGAGTAAGTCTAGCATATCAGACTTGACTGTGAACTTTAGCAGGTGAGAACTGTCCTCTAAGCAAAGCCAATCACTCTTCATTAGATGTCTCACAAATTGTTTGAACATCAACAATTCTAAAAGAACCATTTGATTAATGACTCCAAAACAAGAAAAGATTCTTGACCTTCCCAGTGCTTTGACCTTGTAAGACAGTTCAACGTTTGTGGTGACTCCCACCATAATTGTATTTTTGTTGCTACTTCACAACTGCCACTTTACTACTGTTATGAATTATAACTTAATATCTCTATTTTCCTATAGTCTTCGGTGACCTCTATGACAGGGTTGTTCAACTACCCCCACCCCACGGGTGGAAAACCACTGTCGTAGGGGATTTATTTGTCCAGTCAACCAAACTGGCGCAATGTCTTGGACTACAGTTTGTCTGGGTATTAATTAGTCTCCTTGATCTTTCTATGAGAAAGGCAGATGTCACTAAGCACAGAACAGATTGTGCTCACTGGCAAGACTGCTGGGATGGTCACCAGTTTTCCCATCTGTGCCTTCGGGAGAAGGTAAGCCTCAATGACTCCCCTAGCAAAGTTCTCAGCCTGCCTAACAAAGATTCTAGTGAACCCAGGTAGAGAGTTGTTTTCCTGATGGAACTAACATCAGTATCAAAGCAAAATATCCCATAGAAGCTAAATGTTCAAGGCCTCAATGTTGCATTGATAATATGACTTTTTGTTACCTCATATCTACAGACTCATAGTCTTCTATTTTAGTGTTATTTTATTGTCAAGGAAAAGGCATAATTAGCTGACAGATGTTGTATAATATTAAAGATGTCTTACAATTGTTTATACTGTGTAATATTTGTTTTATACAAAGATGTGCTACATTCTTCTAGGTTGCATTTGTTTAACTCTGTGAAGCTCTTACTTTGACTGTCTAACACCTGATTGGTCTAAAAAAATAGCTGAATGGTCCATAGCATGGCAGGAGAAAGGATAGGCAGGGCTTGCAGGCAGAGACAATAAATAGGAGAAGAAATCTCAGGGGAAAGATCAAGGAATTAGAAAAGGAAGAGAGGAAGATGCAAGGGGCCAGCCATCTAGCTACACAGCAATCCAAGGAGTAAGAAGTTAAGAAAGACCTATAGGATAAAGATAAAAGCTCAGAGGCAAAACAGAGCTGGGATAATTTAAGTTAAGGAAAGCTGGCTAAGAAACAGGACAAGTTAAGGCCAGGAAGAGTAAGTCTCTGTATATTTATTTGGGAACTGGTTGATGGGCCCCTCAAAGAAACAAAGAGCCAAGAACCAAAGAGGTATTAAAAAAAATTTTAAAAACTACAGTCAGGCACTGTAAATATATGTTATTATTATTAAATATTATTAAAACTCCATGCCCCATACTAAATGCTAATGCTAATCCTTAAGAAAAGAGACAGGTATTTAAAAATTAATGCTTCATTATGCTGCAGTAGCCTCAGAACATCAAAAATTTTGAACCCCACCTCCCTATTCTAGATTCCAGGATAACATTAGAAATGCTAACATGAGATCTATAGCATGAGGTTTTTTTAATTTATCATTTCTTAGCTTCTTGATATTTTATCTTTTTAAGTTTTTGCATATTATAGAATTTATACCAGATGTATATGAAGCAATTTCTTATGCCAAGGACAACAGAACTTTTACCCAACTGCCTGAGCAGCCAAGTTTTCATGCCTTTCACTGAACTTGCAGTGGGCTTAGAGCTCAGAATGGTAGAAACAAAGACTTCTGGTGTGAACTGGACCTTCGGGTGTTGGAAAACTTACCTTGTCCCCTTCTTCCACATGACAGATGATCTCCTCAGTTGCAGGGTTAAAGACAGGAAATTTCTTGCCACTCACTGAGTCATGCCATTCGTTGTTGATGAAGATCTGTGGGGATGCAGCAAAGGCAGACAAAAAGCATTTAAATACACAGTACAGGGAAGGGTTTGATAAACTAGAGTTGAGGTATTAAGTGTTGCCCAAATATTATTGGGCTTTTCCTGACTAAAATATGCTCACATGTGTATCATTTAACACCTAAAAAACATAGAGATTAGACAACTGGGAATTTAGGTGTGTGTTACTAGGATGTAGTAACTAGAAGAGGCATCTGTAGATCCCTGGAAAAGGGTGGGAATTTCAGTGTTTGTGCCCTGAACACAGGTTTTATTAAGAAACTCTTTTTATGTGCATTTGACTCCCTTCCTCTGTATAAAAGAAATCTTAGCCTTGTAATAGGGTCATTGTGAGAAAGTTAACAGAAGCATTATGGCTTATTCCATGTGCACAAAAATACTTTTAGCTAATGACATGTTTTTGAGTGTGAAAGGTATTGTCCCTTGATAACTTGAATTCTTTAAAGATTGTGCATTTTTATTTACACATATGTGTTTTCCCATGTGAGTTTCATATGTATGTAGGTGTAGGAGGACAAAGGGCCATGACTGCCTTGGAAATGGAAAGTGGTTAAGTTGTGTGAAATGAGAAAGGAGAAATAAGAGCCCAAATCCTAAGAAACAAAATCCTTTACCCCTGAGATCCTTGGAGAACCCTCAGAACTTCTCTCTGATGAAGTCTCTGTCAGGCAGGACATGACTGTGCAAGACAGACTGACAGAAAATTAGGAGAAAATGAGAGGAGAATGATACAGTGGGAGACAGATCTTGGAAAAGTCAGGTAAAACTATTCAGAAAAAAATACACCAGGGCTAAGATAGCTAATGTAGACCTTACCCCATGAGCCAGCCCTTGCCTCAAGTGCTTCTTATGAATTAAATGCTCTGGCTTTTATACCTCCTCAGGAAACAGGCTCCTCATCATCTATATCAATGGTAAGAAGGCAGAGGCAGCACTCCACTTCCTCACACTGGTCACTGGGACATTGAAAGGTTACTCCTCCTCATGCTGAAGCTCTGTAGCAGGAATGGAGGCGCATGGAGCGTTTCCTCACTGCTCCTGAGGAATTACGAACAGAAAGCTGATGGGTGCACTTGGATTTAGAGAGTTATAAAGGCCCCCAATACAAAACGGTCTGTATTTCTTAAAATAAAAAAAAGAAATATAGTTCTTAAACACTGAACTCCGTTTTACCTACTCCCATCAAGGAAGAACTGAACTAGGAAATGAGACCTGGATAGGTGAGGTGATGATACAGCGATGGCTTGTTTTGTGTGCAGAAAACAAAAACAAAAAAACACTCTGATAGTTAAAATTATGCGACTCTCTGATTACACCTATTTTTCTTTTTCTTATTGTTATTAATCTGCTTGGTTTGTGCCTTTTCTTGTGCACTAAACACTGTTCGAGTAGGAAAAAAAAAACTTCCTGGTCAAGAGAATAGAATCTCAGACCTGGGTGAAGACTTAACATTAGAGCTGGACTGGTTCAATCACTTTGGACAGTTGACCACTCCTAGGAAGCTGGGCTCCCCTTAAGCCAAACGATAAGGAGAATAATTAGTCCTTTAATGAAATACTGTACTTTTTCTTCTCAGAAAACCCACTCCTAATGCATAAGTTTGGACCAAAGCATTGTAGGATGATTAATCTGATTACTCTTCTGAATTATTTAGAAAAGAATAACTTTCCCTTTTCCTCTATCTATGTCTCTTCTGAGAATGCCTTCCTTAACAGTTTGATCCTTTCTCTCAACGTTTTGAACTTCCTTATTCCTTCCCCAAAACTTCCCTGCCCTCCTTGTGGGTCTTTGTTGGTCACGTGTTCCACTTCAGTGCCTGTCTGAACGATGAGAATGCTCCCCTCCTCCTCCAGTTTCCTTCTCTGAGCAGCTGCTGAGGTTTCACATCTGGTTTACGCTGGGGTTTTCCTTCTAAGTACCAATAATAGTCCTCCAGATTCCACTTGATTCTATTCATAAATTATTTCATCAATGATACTGAGAACCCCAAGAAATAACCCTGAATTTCCCTGACATCAATACCATATACCTCTTGCAATAATAAAAAAGAAAACTAAAACACTGAAGAAAAATAATACAAAATTTGAGACACTGGTCAGGCAAAACAATTTGACAAATACTTCTCACCCTTGACTTTCTGGTTTGCAACTAGGAACTTAGTTAACCGTCATTATTTCAATCCCTCTTAAGAGAGAAAATCAAATATAATTCTCCAGGGAATGCAGTAAAGGAACATGCAGAGGGATAGAGAAAGCTCCCTGTTGATATTTAATTGCATCCATAGCTGGTGTCTTCCCAAGTGTGATAATGCACATCAAATAATACAATGCTTAATAAGTAGACCAGACTTATATAGAAAATCAAAATTCACTTAATGGTGTTGCTTATTATTAAGTAGAGAAGTATTTGAACATCAGATAAATATTCATGACTCTAAATACTTAGTCTCTCCATTCTAACTAGGATGTCTTTATGAGCTGTTTGCAGTGAAGAAGTTTGGTCTGTGTTAAGGGATTACTGATCCTGCCTGCATTTGTACATAGCACTTTAAGAAATAGCTTATTTTTCTAGTACTTTTACCTCATCTTTGATTAGCAAGTGTTAAATGAAACAACTCAGAGAAAAGACAGCTCACTTTAAAACTTCCTTGAGATGTGCTCACGCACACACACACCCACACCCACCCACACACACACACACACACACACACACACACACACAATCTTAAGAAAATTTATAAATGAAAAATGAAGAAAAGGGGGAGGGGCTTTCTGATGACCTAAATACATTTCTGTTGGAAATCATGCAAACCAAACTCTTCTTAGTGATTAAACTGTAACTATGTAAACAGTGTGGACAGTTCCCATCTTCTTGGAATTCCTGCTTTGTAGATTGTGAAAGGAATTTCTTCCAAATGAGAAGAGGGTCAGAGTCTATAGAGTACACACACTTTGACACCTGTGAGGTGTTGGAGAGTGTGCACACATCCTAATTCATACACTCTCCTTTGTCAAAACATAAATTGAAAGCATTTTCTGTCCAAGAAAACCTGGTGAAGTCATGCCCCAGGCATGTCTAGCTGCTCATGGATCACAGCTAAGGTCCCTTCCTCTCTGAGGACCTTAGCCTAAGAGTCCTTAAGCCAGGCAACTCCCTCACTTCAGGTGCTTAGGAAAATGCAAAAGGCTTCAGGGATTCAAAACCAACTACATTTGCTCACAAGAAAAACAAAATAGATGAGAGAAGACATCAGGTCTCCTCACTACCTTTAACACGCTCTGATTTCCTTGTTTTGTTCAGAACCCAGCATGGTTCTCCCCGGAGTTGAACAGTTCATTTCTTGCTTTGTTTTCTGCATCAGGGCATAACACGGCTAATTTTAGGTTACTTTCCCAAGAACTTGATTGGATGTGTGTGTGTGTGTGTG
>LOEQ01004030.1:8847-25610 GCA_001685075.1 Bramus lutescens
CTCCCCAGCCGAAGACATGCTGGTGGCCATTCGACGCGGGGTCAGACTCCGCAGGACCATCACCAATGACAGGTCAGCGCCCCGCATCTTATGATGGTGCCACCCTCCCCTTCGCATTTGGGCTGGCACAAGTAGGGGGCCTGGTCTGCAAGCAACGGCCAGCCACTCTGAGCAGTGGCACAGCCAGAAGACAGTACAGCGCCAGGAATGAGGCACAGCCACTTTAAAGAAAGACGACCAGGCTGATCTCAGCATCTCACGGGAAGCGACTTCCTTTCCGCACCTCGCCAGGACAGAGCCTGTTTTATACTTTCCTCACCTACTCCCACTCCTTCCTGCAGGCCCTACTTTGTCCCAAACCCAGAGCCCATAACCAAGGGCTGGGCCTGCCACATGGGCCCCACCTGGCCCGGGGTCCACAGTCCTCTTCCTCTGGTCCCATTGCCCCCCAGGGCCATATGCCCAGCTCTTTCCTTGAATGCTGGCTCCCTCTTCTCCCTGCCTGGGCCCTGTCCCTTTTCCTCTTGCCTTTACCCTGCCTCTTCCAGACTCCACTCTTTTGGGGGCAGGATGGTCATGGGAGGGGCCAGGCATCCAATCAGCTGAGTATCAATTTGTGACTGAAATTAGGGAATAGTCAGGGGGTGGGAAGCCAGACCCACTCGTGTGGAAAGAGAGCCTAGAGAGGAAATGCAGGGACCTTGTCTCAGGGGACCATCCAGCTCCCCTCCCTGTGACTTGTAGCTAGTGGAGGTGAGGCAGGGCAGCAGGGGAATGAGGCCAGAGGCTCACATCAGGTGTGTTAAACATCCCGCTCTCATCTGGACACATCGAGGCTTTAACTCGGGGGCACCTTGGGGTTACAGTCTCGCCCATTGGTAGGGATGAGGGCTGGAGCATTAGAGGGTATGGGGGGTATATTATGACGATAATAAATGGAGCTGACCCCAGACAGAAACTATGTGTGGGGGTAGCTAGTGATACAGGGTGTGTGTCTGAGTGCCTGAGAGAGATGTGGGGGCCCCACGATGGGCTCGTGGCAGGATAAAGGTGGAGTCAGCTCTCCCATACTAGGGGAAGCTAGTCTCTCCAACATCTGAAATGTTGGTAGAATAAGGCTGGAGAGGGTAGGCCAGGGTCTCGGG
This sequence comes from Bramus lutescens, assembly GCA_001685075.1. Taxonomy (NCBI): domain Eukaryota; kingdom Metazoa; phylum Chordata; class Mammalia; order Rodentia; family Cricetidae; genus Bramus; species Bramus lutescens. Next base: position 9,993 of record LOEQ01004030.1, read on the forward strand.
CCAGTCTTTTGTGGTCTGAATGAGCTGCAGGCCCAGCTTGGAGCAAGTCTTAGAAGGTTGCTTTTGACTTTCTGTTGCCAGAGGCAACACCATCCTAAGAAAGTCTTTGCCTGCAGGCCTGGCTGGGGCTGGCAGCAGGGGCCAGAGAAAGAGTGGGGATTGCCTCCACCGTGCACCCCAAGTCTGAGTAAGTCAAAGCACGTATGTGAAGGGCAAGAGGGGATATTCAGGAGGTACGGGTAGAGCGGGCAGCAGACTCCCCCACCCCACAGGGAGTCCAGAGAGCTTGTCGTGGTCAGGAAGGAATGGAGTTGGGGCTGACCTGGGCCTAAGGTCGTGGGTGCTCCCGGACCCATAATATTTCTAGATAATGAGCTCCAGATCTGAGGCCTTGTCCACCAAACTCAGTTGTCACCAAGTATAAGGTCCAGGAAAGCAGATGGCCAGATGTGGGACCCTGGGGAGGCACCTTCCCCTAAGGCTGTCAGAGGGCTGACGGAAAGGGATGCATGATGTGGGGTGGGCAGATGTGGCCCCTACACCTAGGGTGTGGCTGGGTCCAGGAGGATGGGGGACCCTAAGAGGATGGGCTCACTGCCATCTGGGGGTTCCAAGCCCAATGGGAAGGGCAGTCAGGGACTTCGCAGGAAGAGGATGGGGCGTACCCATCCCCACTCAGCCTTCCCCCCAGGGCTGTACATACTCCATTCCTCGTCTGGCCCCCCACGTCCCCTTCTACCCACTGCCACCTTCTCTTTAGTACCTGCCTCTCACATAGGCCCACCCTCGGGATCCGAGCCAACCATCCTGCACCACAGACTTTGGCTTCTTCACTTACATTTTATTTTTCATTTTGTACAGCAAAATATTCTTTTCAGATGTGTCTTCTGACTGAAGTAACTTTTCTGGTGCTGTTAACGTGTTCCTTTTTTTTTTAATTTATTTTGCCTCCCCTCCTGGTTCCTACTCACCCCCACCCCCCAACTACCATCCTCTCATCCCATCAGAACCCCCTTTTTTTTTCTTTCCATTTTGGATAAATTCTCCTACCCACACCCTTTCCATCCTTTCCGTGATTAAGTAGTCACTGCTACAAGTAACAAATGCACTGTGAAGATTCCAGTATTAATAAAATGGTCCTGTAGTTAACACCCTGGCCCCGCCTGTCTTTCCTGAGCCACTGTTGCTCACCCATTCTGCTTCCTACCCCTGCATCCTGCCCTTCGACGTCCCTGCCCTGGGACTCCAAGCCGTGTGTCACTGATAGACGTGAATGAGAAGTGGGGAACGTGGGCAGAGACCTGAGTCGGTTGAAGTGCTCCTGTGGGGTCCCAGAGGGAGGAAACACATGGTCAGGGAGGCACCTCAACATTGTAGCAGACAGCACTCAGGCCCGCTGACCCCTCCAGAGCTAGAACAGGGCTGGAAGAGCTGAGTACTCATGGCCCTGGGTAAGGCTCCACCCACTGCAGCTCCAGATGCTCAACCCCAGCCACCCGCCTGTCTCCAGAACTCAGTCCCTCCGGGTTCACCTTCACAGGTGCAAGCCAAACCAAGCGAGTGGTCGTTTAATAGAAAAGGAACCGGGAGAGCACTGCTGTGGCAAGATATGGCATTTGGTCAGTCCTCGGTCCAGCACCCCGCGTTCAGCACGCTGGCAAAGCCCCAGTGAGTCCCAGAATTCTATGTGGCACCCACCTGTGGGGCAACAGCATTTGCTGATTGCAGAACCAGTCACAGGTAGGGGTGGCTGTGGGGGGGCAGCACCAGCCTTCTCCACCCCTCTTCCCTTAGGCTCCAGGTGGCATCACATAGGTATGAAACGCAGGAAGCTGAGCCTGGCACAATGCCTTTCCCAGGAGGTCTTTCCTGCAGGTCTACCTACCTACCATCCCAGAAAGCCTCAGACCTGGGCCAGTTCCTGGAAGACATCCAGTGGCCCGACATGTGGTCAACACAGACGGCTCAGGGCAATGGATCATGACTTGAGCCTGGGGGACCGGGCAGGGAGGTGGGGGGTTGCTGAGGCAAAGGGTACACATGGGTAGCTGCACACTGCATCAAGGACCCTGGACCGTGGGAATGGAGACTTGGCAGCTCACAGTCCTGCCACTTCAGGATGGGACTTTGTTTACCTGAAAGACAGAAAGCAAAAAGCACTGTGGGACAGAACAGCCAAACCACACATTCTCCATACCCTAGGCCTATCGCAGCTTCCAGAAACAACCTGTCAATCAAGAAAAGGGAGCATTCCCAAGACAGTGCGCACTCTGCCCACAAACCTGGGCCCAGATCCCCGTGGCCTACCGTTGCCCACCCCACCCATGGGGCCTCCTTACAGCAAGAGCAGTACAGCAGCTCCATAACCCGGAAGCAGTTGTCCAGCAAGGCTTTGGGCCGCACCAGCTTCAGGCTTAGGCCTGGGGTACTCAGAAGAGATAACACGGCTTCCACCTGAGGGCTGATCTCTACATCCTGGGAGGAAGGAAACCAGCAGGACAAGTAAAGAGAGGGGGACCCCACCGCGTGAGAACTATGGAGGCTGTCTAGCCTGGAGACGGTCTCAACTCAATGAAATACAACTTCCAGGGGCCAGAAGGCCATGAGGGTCCCAGTTGCCACCCCTCACAGAGGCTTCTGCTTCTCTGTCATCAGAAAATGACGACAGAACACAGGCCACCACCTCCTTGTTGCTCCAGCATGCGTACTCTCCAGCTTCCTGCCTAGAAAACTGTCCCTCAGAAAGCAAAGCCCTCTGCTTAAGGAACAAGAGAAGAACCTCCTGAGGATCCCTGAGGCATGAGTCACACAGGCAGAGCTGAACTAGCTTCTCGTTACAAAGCTTATCAGAAGGGACAGCAAGGAGAGTGCTGTTGGCCCTGGAAGTCCAGCGCCACTGTAGAGGTATCATGGGAAAGGTAGGCCCCTGAGTTTAAGGACAGCTTTCCCAAAGGTGGCTGTAGCCCAGACAAAGCAATGTGCTCAAATCTGTGCCCCAGGCCTTCCAAAATAGCCTCAGTCGTACCCTTCAATACCTGTGAAGAGACCCTTTTTTTGGAAATTGGGTATATGTAATCAATGTTCTAAAGTTTACATCATTTTGTTTTTAGAGTGGATGCTAAATCTAATGACTAATCAGTGTTTCCCCTCTCTGTGCTGGGAATAGAACCTAGGGCCCTATGCATGCTAGACCAGCTCTTTATATCCCCAGCCCTGGGATCTCTTCCTAGAGAAAGGGCAGAAAGACAGAGGTGCCGGGCAGGAGCCATATGAGAAGAATGAGATAGGTCAGCATGATGGGGCCTTTAGCCAAGGAATAGGAAACACCACCAAAGGCTGGGAGAAGCAAGGACCTTTTGGGGAAGATGGCCCTGCCAAGATCTTGATTATGGATTTCTGATTTCCAGAAGTGTGAAAAAAAATACACTTTGGTGTAAGTCGCCCAGTTTGAGCTAATTCATTACAGCAGCCTAGAAAAGTCATGGCCAAAGATGGAATTAGGGTGTTAGAAGGGAAAGGAAGCCAGCCCACAGCCCAGTTCCTATCTAGGAAGAATGAAGATGCCCAAAGCATATATATACCCTTGCCTAATGACTACCACCACCACCAAGGGCCACTGAGTCTCCATCAGAGACACTCAAAGTCTGAAACAGCAGTCAGGTTATTCTTCCAAAAACCCAAGAACAGCCTGAAGCTGGACATGGTGGCATACGCTTGTAACCTCTCGCTTGAGACTGAGGGGTGTGGAAGGAACATAAGCCTGAACCAGCATGGACACAGAAGAAGACCTTGACTCTACAAACAAAACAAAGGAAAATCGGTAAAAGCTAATAAGCAGAACCTCAAAAAGCTTAATATAGCATCACCACATGACCCAGTGGTCAGAACAACGCCATGTGACCCAAAGGTCATAGCATTGCCACGTGACCCAGCAATTTCACTCCTATTAGTACACTTTCTTTTTCCAGAGCTGGGGTTTGAACTTAGGGGTTCACAAGTACTGGACAATCACTCTACTATCAAACTGTACCCTGAACCCAGTGTATGACCTTCACTGGCTTAGCTTTGCTTTGGGGGGGGTGGGTGCTTTTTCTTTTGTACATTGTGGTTTTGAGACAGGGTCTCACTATGTAGCTCTGACTACCTGGAACTCGCGAACTCACAGAGATGCACCTGCCTTTCCCAAGTGCTGGAATTAAGCATGCTCCTTTACACCTGGCCCTTGCTTTAGTTTTGAGACAAGGTCTGAATATGTAGTCTAGGCTGGCTCCAATCTTACAAAACTGCCACACTCTCCCTGCCAAGTGTGGGATTAGAGTCTGTTTGACTTTGTCCAATTCAATAGATAAAGTTAGAAAACTTTCTCTAAGAGCAAGCAGCTAGACAAATGGTGTATGACCCATGTTAGAAACTATACCAAAAAAGCAAGCACATAATAGGGAAAAAAGACAAATTATAGGTTTTGGGGGTGGAAAGAGGTGAGAAATGACTGCATCCTGTATACAGTTTCTGCATTAGGTGACGGAAGAGTACCAGAAATGGATGGGGTGATAGATGCACAACCCTGTAAGTGTAATTAATGCCCTCGAACTGTAAGCTAAAAATAGTCAAAATAGCAGCCTTTGCATTGCAAAGTGTGCTCCCTCTTAGCACAGCCTCCACGGTCTCCAACAAAGACTTTGGTTTTAGTTGCCTCTTCCTGAAATTACTTTTTTCTTATTTATGTGTATGAGTGTGCATCTGTGTGTGTGTGTGTGTGTGTGTGTGTGTGTTCCACATATATGTGAGTGCCTGTGGGGGACACTAGAGGGTGCTGGATTGCCTGGAGCTTGAGTTGGGAGTCAACAGACTTGGGTGCTAGGATCCTCTCTGAGAGCAGCCAGTGCTCTTAACCACTGAGCCATCTCCCCAGGCCCAGTTTCTTACGGAAACAATGAAAGCTGAATAAAGAACAAAATAATGCAGAACCCAGCATCCAGACATCTTCCAGTGGATGAGGAGATAGGGTGAGGTCATCAAATTCGCAGTTTATGACTGGATAAAATTTAGGCATCAACCCTTTTCCTTTACAAGTGAAAACCTGCAAACCCAGGAGTGGAATGACTTGTTCAAGGTTATACAATTGGGAACAGAGCTAGTGTCCAGGTCCCGAGACCAGGCCTCTTACATCACACTACCATGAAAGAAGGCAAAGTGAAAGCTATCTTCAAAGCTAGAACACAGACTCTTAACAGGGTTAGGAAGGAAGGAGGACTAAAGGCTGCAGAGCTGGGGCACAGCTCAGTGTAGAGGGAGTGAATACCTAGTACCTGGTTCAACTTCCATCAGGGGAAAGGGAAAGGAAAGGGGCCACCCAGCTACATCTGAATAGTAAAATCATCTCTGTTCAGTGCTTCCATACTGAGAGCCCAGGACTAGGTCAGGACTGGGGCCCTCACAGTCTCCTCCCCAGCCTCACTCCATGAGCCTCCTGGAGTCTGTTCTGTGGATAAAACAAAAGCAAGAAAGGTCTCTACCTCAAACCAGATTAGGTTTGCAAAGGGCACCCATATTGCCCACGAACATAAAAGGGCAGCTTCCTATAACCTTGGCAGGAGCTGGAAGACCCATCTAGGAGTGGTTCTAGATGGCTATGACAAAAGTCACCTGTCCCTGAGCTCACAGTTGATGTCAGATGGTCTGGGCCTGGGCTAAGGAGGCCAGGCAGCTGGCTAAACAGGCTGGCATGTGTGTCCCAGTAGGCACACACCAAGGGCCTGAGGCGGGTGGGACATGCGGCTGAGCCCGTCAATCTACAGCTCAGGAGTTTGCTATCAAATGGTTTGGGGTTTGTCTTCAAGACAGGATCTCACCATGTAACCCAGATTGGCTTCAAAAATAACATCGTTCTCCAGACTCCTGGGTTGTGGTCAGGCCACACCATCTCCTTTCCATTTTTTTCATAGCCATTAGAGTTCACCCTCGGTGTTCCATGAGTTTTGATTAAAAACCTAATGTCATGCCGCAGGTCTATCTGCCATTACCATATTACACAGAAGAGTTACCAAACAGAAAGTTCTGTCACTCGCCTCTCTTTCCCCCTTTCTGGAGGAGCCTCGTTTTTCAGATGCAGAAGCGAAGTCAGAGGATTCCTTGGGTTGCCCCTAGACCCAGGGCATGAGAGGCAAAGCCTGTTCTACATAGCAAGTTCCAGGCCAGGCAGGGCTTCACAGTGAGACTCTGTCTCCAAGCAAATGAACAAATAAATGCTGTCTCAAGGCTATGGCGCGCCCCATGCATCCACGAACTCACTCTGGTTGCCTGCACAAGGTCAAGCCAGCATTATTGGTGAACAGTTCAGTAAGCAGCACTAATTGGTCTCGACAGGTTATAAAATAAAAATGATTAGCCCAGGCAGTGGTGGTGCATGCCTTTAATCCTAGTACTTGGGGGCAGAGGCAGATGGATCTCTGTGAGTTCAAGGTCAGCCTGGTCTACAAAAGCTAGTTCCAGGACAGGCTCCAAAGCTAGAGAGAAACCCTGTCTTGGGGGGGTGGGAAGGTCCTAAGTACCTAAGGTCCTCCTGTCCCCAGCTCATTTGCTCTGATACATCATTACTTCATGGTAATCATGGCATCTCCTCCCTCCTTGGTCACTTTACCTGTATGCCATTCTCGTGTCCCCCACATCCTCAGCACCCACCAGAACTTTCCCTCTGCAGCCTTTGCCTGCATCCATCAGACCCACATGCATACCCACAGCTCACCATGAGGCTCCGCTGAACATTCTCCAGCAATGTCTGAACCTCCTGCAGATAATCCCAGGACGGGTGGCCCTGGAGCAGCACATCCAGCACAGACTCGGTGGCATTGAGACTCACCAGGACCCACAGGTACCGCAGCTCCCGCTCACTCACACGGGCCTTCTGCTGCAGGGACAGGAGAGATCGTGGAAATGCAAGGTAGGCCTTTGGGCTGTGACCCCACCCCAAGGACTTGCCACTGCCTGGGAGCAGCCACAGTCACCCACTGTGGCCAGCAGACAACCTTGGACCTAGGTCAGCCGCAAGCTGACTTGGAGTGGCTAGGGCAAGGCCCCTGGTCAATAGGACAACCTGCCGAGGACCCACATGCTTCTGAGGGCATTGTGGAAGGCAGAAACTCCCCATCCCAGGAGGGATCCTCACCAGCCTCGTGATGTTGGCGACTCTGAGTACCCCCTCATAAGGCACAGGGATCCTGTAGTTGATGGGGAAGTAATGTTTCTGGGGAGGAACAAAGCATGAGGTCAGAAGCAGAAACGGCTTAGATAGGACCCCGAGAGGGACCCGGCCTAACAGTGTGATTGGTGGCAGACAGGTCCTCTAACGAGAAGACAGCTCCCTTTCCCCCGAGACAAATGGAAGGTGAAACCAGATACACAGTTCTATAAGGGCTGAAGTTTTAGGCCCAAGGCTTTCAGGAAGACATGTTACTCTGGAGGTGAGGAGTGTGGGTCGTCTGATGCTTACAGAGGGAACCTTTGCACAGCTCTGTGAACACACTAAGCACCAATGAGCCAGATACCTTACTATTTATTGTTATTATTAATAATGTGTTGTATGTGTGCGCATGTGTATGTGTGCACATGCATGTGTGCAGGCATCCACATGCCTCAACACTAATATGGAGGTCAAAGGATAACTTTCAGGGGTTGGTTCTCTCCTTCCACCTTTACGTGGGTTCTGGGAATTGAACTCAGGTCATCAGACTTCACCAGCCCGTGTTGTTCACTTTCAGTTAGTGGGTTGTATGGACTATTAGTGACATCTCAACAAAAACAGTCTCAAAAATAGTCCTAAAGAGCTGGGCACGTGCTTGCAATCCCAGAACTTGGGAAGCTGAGCGGGAAGATCTCAAGTTCAAAACCAGCCTCTCCAGCATAATGAGACCCTGTATCAAAAGAGCAAACCAAGGGCCAGGGATGGTAGCGTGCTTGCCCAGCATAGACAAAGCCTGGGTTTGCATAAGGCCGCATCACGGCATGAACCAGGCTCATTGGCACCCATCTGTGATCCTGACCCTCAGAAAGCAGAAGCAGGAGGGTTAGAAGTTCAAGGTCATGGTGTTGAAGGAGTCTGCTCTTTCGTTTCCTGGCCACCCAGTCCCAACTATATATAGTAAGTTAGGTCTTAAAGGAGGGAGGGAGAGGAGACAGAGAGAGTCTCTCTCTCTCTCTCTCTCTCTCTCTAGCAAATAAAACTCTAGCCATGTAGAAACACTACAACACCATGTGGGCATCTCCAGACTCCAAAAGGAACCATTTTCTGACTTGAAGGTCTTTGTCCCAAGTCCTGGAGACCTTTTCTGAGTTATAGGCTGAAAGCTGTATGGAAGTAGGTTAAAAGTCAGTGAAGAAGGAGGGAGCTGGTGGAATGTGATCCACTTATACACTTGGTTATGTGATCGACCAAGATGGACAATGTCACTATAGCATTGGGGCTGACATATCTGGAGTCACCTGGAGCTCCAGGTGAGCCTTGGGTCTTGGGAACAGGGACCCGTTTGGTGCTCTTCCCGTTACCATGTACTGAAGCCGGTTCTTGTACTGCAGCTTGACCCGAAGGTAGCCGGTAAGGTCACACTCCTTATCTTGGGTCAGAGTCCACATCTCCAAATTCTTGTTCCCCAAAGTCATGCCAAGTAGGATCCCAAGACCTGTGGGCCACAGCCAACAAGAGCCTATGAGCACCGAGCACTGTGTGTGCACGCCCCCTGCTGTGCACAGCTGCATCAACTCACGCCCCCTGCTGCGCACAGCTGTATCAACTCACGCCCCCTGCTGTGCACAGCTGTATCAACTATCATCCATTTTCAAGGGTGGTGAGTATTGATGGGAAACGCAGGGGAGCAGAGCCCTGGAATAGCAAGCACATCCTTCCCCTGGGCAGTAGAGTCCTCAAGGAGACACCCAAAGTCTGGTCTCCAATCTCCCCTACTTCCTGTTCTTCCAGGGCACCCTCAGCCCCTTCCTTGGTGAGACAGGTTTCACAACTGCTGCTTGATTTTCCCTTCAGAGTTTTGGATACAAAGTCTAGTTCCAGATCTTAAAATGGATTTTGGTGACCCAGAGACTTTCTTCTGTAAACTATATGACCTTGGCATTCTCCTCCATTAGATGTACCAGAAGGTCTATAGCTCCTTCCAGTCTGAAGGCTCTGGGATGCTAAACAGACTACACACACCGGCTGTCCCTACAATGGCAAGTCTTTTGAAACAGTACCAGGAATTACCACTAGGTGTCACTGTAGCCTCAAAAACAACTCTCCAGATCTGTACACGTAAACAGAAAAAAATATTTGAGAGAACTTACAAAAAATAGGAATGGGGTCAAGTGAATGAGAGAAACATAGAAGAGAAAGCGACACCCAAAGGGCCAACCTCACTATTAAGAGAAATAAATTCAAATGAGAACAATTGGATTCAGTCTGTAACCAGAGAAACAAATACACACAAAGCCAACCAGGGATTTCAAGGAAATGGAAAGGTTTTTATGAGATAATTTCATTTTAATAATCCTGATGCTGCCAAAAGAGCTCTCAGACTGGAAATACGCTTGGCACATTTAATAATAAAATGGAATTAAACTCTACAATCTTTGACCCACTGACGTCAATCCACTAAACTCGTAAACTAGAAAGAAAACAGGACAGATTTATGGACAGAGACTTATGCAGCATCATTATTCCTTCTTAACATTTATTTACTTGTCGGAGATACGACTCATGATGAAATTCTTAAGATATGTTTAACGACTCCCTTAAGGGAGCCCCTCCAACAGTATTGGAGATGCACAGGACGGCTTTAGGTTTATTAATTGATTTCCTTGTGCTTTCAAAAAAATAAATATGTCAAATTTCTGTGGGAGATTATTACAGTCATCTTTACATTCTAGGACTTTTTTATGTTCTCCAATCAGTATCTTTTTTTTATTTTAAACATAGTCTCTCAGTATGCAGCCCTGGCTGGACTAGAACTTTGTATGAAGACCAGACTGGCTTGAACTCACAGAGATCCACCAGACCCTCCTTGGGTGCTGGGATTAAAGGTATGTGTCACCATATCCAACTTACTATCTATTATTATTATTATTATTATTGTCAAAACCAATAATTATCTTTTGCCTTTTCTTTTCTTCCCTTTCCTTTTCGCCAAGACAGCCAGGCAGGCTGAGTCCCCTCCCCAGTCTGTCATCATTGTCATCACTAACCGGGTCTTCCCACTCACTCTCCTGGCACCTTGAAGGTGTTTGTCTTTGTATCTCCACTGGCCTGGGCCCTGCTCCCTCTTAGCTTCCCTCCCCTTCCTCCCAGCCCACCCTGCTTGTTCCCACTTGCTAGACCAAGCCCTAGGAGCACTGTTTACCTTGATGCTTGGGTTTGCTCAGGCCCTGCACTCCATATGAGGCACAGCTCCTGCTCTCCCCACCTGCAGAACTCTGACAACCACTGTGTGTAACAGCCCTAGCTGTCCTGGAACTAGCTCTGTAGACCAGGCTTGACTTGAACTCACAGAGGCCTGCCCTCTGCCTCCCAAGTGCTGAGATTAAAGGCATGTGCCACCCCCACCAGGCTGACAACCACGTTCTTGCAAGGAGGCAAGTTTGCAAGAATCAGTCTTTGCCATGCACCTAACACAGTCTTGGGCTGAAGGAACAAATAAACACAACCAGTATTAGGCCAACAAGATGACTCAGTGGGCAAAGGGGCTTGCCACAAAGCCTGACTACCTGAGTTCTATCCCAGGAACCACACGGTAGGAGAGAACTAACTCCTGCAAATTGTCCTTTGACTTCCACACATGTTCCATGACACACAAACCTGTTTAATGGGTTGAATAGTGTCCCCCTCCCAAATTCTTATTCACCTCGAATCTCAGAAAGATTTTATTTGGAAGCAGGTTCTTTGCAGGTGTAATTAAAACAAAGGCTGTTGATGTGAGATCATCCTGGGCTTGGGAAAGCCTAGATCTAATGACTGGTATTTCAGGAGGAAGATAGTGCAGAGGGAAAGGCCTTGCAGATGGGGGTGATGTGCAAGCTTGCAATGTTGCCACCTGCCAAGGGACACAGGCAGTCACAAGAAATCTGGAAGAGGCAGGAGGACCCTCCCCTAGAGCCTTCAAAGCTATGGTGGTCAGTAACCCCAATTTCAGACCTTCAGTCCCCAGAACTAGGAGGAAATACCTTGATGGAGCTGAGTCAAAAATTCATGGTGTTACGTTAATGTAGCCTACATCCCCTAAGATCCTCAGCCCCCTGCAATGTGGGGCCCCTGCCCTGCCAACCTCTCCCCACAGCCAGTCCTTGCCATCTGAAGCTCCCCTCCTGCTTGCGTTCATTTTCCAGCCTCACTTCCCTTCAGGTGGGCCTAGAGAGGTGGCTCAGCCCATAAAGACACTTGCCATCAAGCTCGAGGGCCTGAGTTCAATTCCCAGGACCCACACTTCCTCTGGCCTATGTATGCATACCATGGTACACACACACACACACACACACACACACACACACACACCAAAACAATAAGTAAATAAATCTAATCACATGGAACTGGAGAGGTAGCTTGGTGGTTAGGAGTGCCTCCTGCCCTTCTAGAGGACCTGAGTTCAGTTCCCAGCACCATGTCAGGTGGCGGTAACTCCAGCTCCAGGGAGACCTAATACCTCTGGCCTCCAAGGACCACTAGCTCTCATGTGTACACACCCACACATTGACACATAATTAAAAATTCTGAAACTGAATCTTTAAGTATGATCACTTCACTTCAAGAACTGACCCTCAGATGCCTAATCCCTCAGTCCTCTGCCTGGTATTTAAGGCCTCAGAGCCTGCACACGGCCGGCCTGCCCCTTCCAGCCGAACCCCACTCAGCCCCACCACACATACCCGTCCCTTGGAGAGCTATCCCCATCACCCTACGTCTATCACTGTGTCTACCACTTAACCCTTGTGTTCTCCTCGAAAAGACCCTCACCCACGCTACCACCCATGTTCCATTAAGAGGCGGAAGCTTCCAGAACACTGGGTCTGTCTAGGAACTTCACGCATTCCGAATGTCCCCACCCTTGTAGTGTCTGAGCACCAAGCACAGACTGTGCCCAGCTCTTCTCTGGAGACTTGTGGTTTCAGCCCCTGCCCGCATTTATTTGGCATAAATAACTTCAAGTGGCGGTGCAAAGCCGGTCAGGTCCTTGTCACGACAACGACTCTCCAACAGCCTGCGGCTGCCATTGAGTCTTGGAGTCTGTGAGGGGCTCAGCCTGGCTTCCCACACAGCAGCTATAAACATCCCACAGGTCCTTTGCTGATTTCTATCCTTGTTTCAACTTTTTTCTTTTTTTATCAGTAACGTCATTGTCTTTCTGCTTTTTAATTTTGACCTACCGTGGAGGGAGGGGTAGAGGGGGCTGGCGGCTTCCTTCCCCTGGCCTCTCCTGTCCCACGTGTTGTGCCTTCCCTACCCCCAACTAGCCACACCCAGGAGGATGGAAATCTCTACAACCTCTGTCCCCACCCTGCACCCCAGAGCCAATGAAAGTACAGAGGTGAGAAGCTGCCACCCACCGCAGTGCCTGCCCTATCCTGCATCCCTTGCGCCCACTCAGCTTGGACATCTGAGCTTGAGGTCAGAGGCAGGCAGAGCAGAGGGTGGCCATGGGAGACTGCCTGCAACCCTCTGGAAAGCATCCCAACTTCTTACCCACAAGAGCTGCCCTGGTTACTATGGTTACAGTAGAGCCACCCACCCACCAAGGCCTTCCAGGACAGGATCCCCAGGTATAACTCCCCTCCCCCCAGTACTCACAGTATAACCAGGCGAGTCCCCAGGGCATGATGGTGCACTGGGTGCCCGCTGACAGCAGAGGCACTGTCCCCAGCAGTGTGTCCAGTGGCCTGAGCTAGGACCTACATGGCCTCGGGTCAGCAAGGGTGGCCACCAAGTCGGGAAGGGCTGGTCCAGGTTGAGAGGGGGCAGGTACTCCTGGGGTAGCTACCGCCCTATCTGCTTGGCAGGGCGGAGGACAGCCAGGGGGCGGTGGCTGCCAGTCCCATTGCAGCTCGAGAGCTGGTGTGAGACTCTGGCTTTGGGGTCTCGGAAGGAATAGGAGGAAGAGAAGGGAGTCCCCAGCAGGCCTCTTGGAATCTGGAGCTGGGTGGCGCTTTCTCTGGTTTCTCCGACTGCCGCCGCTGCTCGGTGTGAAGTCTAGCTCTGGAAAAAGAAGGAGGAGAGAGACTGATTATGTAAGAGCGAGGCTGCCACTCAGCCACCAGCCAGCAAAGGAAGACCCACCGCGCACGCTGTCCCCGCGGCCAGTACTAAGACACCCAGCCTGGTCTTCACACGCAAGGAATAACTCCAGGCACCTCAGCAGCTGCCTGGGGCCAAGCAGTGAGCGAGTCTACAAGTCGGGGCTGGCAGCCCTGAGCCGAGACTACAGGAATAGTGGCGTTACAATCCAGGAGGCTGCCTGGAGGAGGTGAGGTGCCGGGTCAATTCCAAGTGACACATGCTTCAGGGAAGGCTGAGGAGTGGACGATGTCTCACCCTGCGTTCACTGCCATCTAGTTCTTTTCTGTCACCCAGCTGCGTCCCCTGCCAGATAAAAACTGATGGGTCAGTTCCATTTGAATTCCAGATCAAGGAACGCTTTTTCTGGCGACGTATTTGATGTGAAATACTGTAGGTACCGAATGTTGCATGGGGCGTACTTACGCCAAGAAATAAACAAACATTGTAGCCAGCTGTGGGAACACAACAGGGGAGGTCACAGCACTCTAGCGGCTGGGGCAGGAGGATGAAGAGGCCAGACTACATAGCAAGATTCTGGTCTCTATAAAGCAAACAAAAGACTGGGTGCGGTAGCACACATCTTTAATCCCAGCAGAGGCAGAGGTAGGTGGATCTCTGTGTTCAAAGCCAGCCTGGTCTACAGAGAGAATTCCAGGACAGCCGGGGTTACAACACAAACAGAGAAACCCTGTTTTGTTTTGTTTTGTTTTGTTTTGTTTTGTTTTGTTTTGTTTTGTTTTGTTTTGTTTTAAAAAGTATGCAAGAGGAATTTCAGCCTGGCCTGCTGGTGATTAACCCTGAAAGTNCAGCCGGGGTTACAACACAAACAGAGAAACCCTGTTTTGTTTTGTTTTGTTTTGTTTTGTTTTGTTTTGTTTTGTTTTGTTTTGTTTTGTTTTGTTTTAAAAAGTATGCAAGAGGAATTTCAGCCTGGCCTGCTGGTGATTAACCCTGAAAGTCAACACCCCCATAGAGCCCGAGGCACTCCCCCACTTTTTCCAGTCCCAGCAGATCACGGGCCCTGGGCAGAGACAGTGTGGAAATTAAGTTTCTCACAAGGCACTATTCCATCCCTGCAGGATTTCCTCTCCCTGTATCGGCTTCGGTCAGGAGAAATGCCCACAGCTCTAGGACACAGGGAAGGGGAATGGGGGCGAACAGGTGTGATGGGGGAGACCCTCTCCATCGTTCCATCTGTGACATACCTACAGAATGTACCAAAATGTACCAAATTGTACCAAATTGCTGGCCCTAGGGCTGGGGTGCAGCTCAGTGGTAGAGAGCTTGCTGAGTGTACGGGAGGCCCTGAGGTCAAGTCCCAGCCAAGAAGCTAGGAAGTAGGAAGACTAAGACCCAGACTGGGGTGCCCAAGGAATTTTTAGCTAAGGCTAGCCTGGACAACATAACAAGTTTCAGGTAAGCATGGGCTATACAATAAGACCCTGTCTAAAGCAAAACAGCACAGCAGACACGCTAGCCCTCCACCTCAGAGCCTCTGAAGCAGGCAGGGCCACATCCACAAAGTGCATTGCTCAGATTTACCCTGGGTTAAGACTCTGGACCTCAGCTCTCCCTTCTTCTGATCCTCTCCCACTCCTCCTCCTTCCGCCCATCCCACTCCAGTGACCTTCCTATTATAGAGCCACCTACACTAGCTATGCCCCCCCCCAGGACACAGTCTCATATTAGCTCTCGGAGGCCTCACACTTGGTGGCTGTGCAGTCAAGGATGACCTTGAACTCCTGATCTGGCCCCTACCTCCTGAGAGCTGGACTTACAGGCATGCATCACTACACTCCATTTATACAGGGATGAGCTCAAGCCCAGGGCATGCATGCTAGGCGAGCACTCTACTAACGGAGGTACATTCCCAGCCCCAAATGTTATCTTTTCAATGTTACTTGCATGTTATGGAAGTCTACAATAACCCTTTTGGCTTTTTGTTTTGTTTTGTTTCCAAGAGGAGGTTTCTCTGTGTTGCCCTAGTTGTCCTAGAACTCGCTCTAGAGACCAGGCTGACCTCAAACTCAGAGATCCGCCTGCCTCTGATTCCCAAGTGCTGGGATTAAAGGAATGCACCACCAAAGCCTGGCTATCTTTATACCGTTTTTTGGTTTTGTTTGGTTTTGATACAAGGTTTCTTCATGTAACAGTCCTGGCTATCCTGGAACTCGATCGGTAGACCAGGTTGGTCTCAAACTCACAGAGATCCACCTGTCTCTGCCTCCCAAGTGTTGGGATTAAAGGCGTGCGCCACCACTCCCTGGCAATAATTCATTTATAAAATATAAAACACTTCCTTCACCCAGCCC
>LOEQ01004030.1:65848-76814 GCA_001685075.1 Bramus lutescens
CATATTAATTGTCATAAGGCAGTCTGGGAATATACCATTTTCATCCCATTGTATGGCTCCATGTTACAGGTGCTGCAGACAGCAGGTGAGACAGCCAAGGCTGGCTGCAGCTGTCCAGATTGCTGTTCCATCCTTACTGCCCAGCTGGTCAGTGTCCACTGGAGGCTCCACCAAGGTGCAAACTCCACTAAGGGCATGCCAGACTAGGGAGGCGCTGACGGCATCCACAAAGACTGTTCCCAGGAACTGTGAGACTAACTCTAGGCCTCACATTTCCCTCAAGGCAATCCTGAAGCCAACACTTGAGCCCAGGCCTGCATCTTGGGCAGGTAGGAGGGAGCTAGGCCGAAGGGCTGGCTTAGTCACCTGATGGGCCAGCAGCTGCCAGGTGAACCCCGGATTATCATTCGGTCAGAGAGCATGACTGTCGTGAAGATTGTAGAATCTAGTGGGGGCATGAGCAATGGGGCAACTCGAGGCCAATCAGGCATATCCATGCCCTTCTACAGGCCTGCCTTCATGCATGATCACAGGAAGCTGGAGCCATCTGGGCCTGCCTCTGTGAAGGGGGACTTACTGGAGCTTCACAAGGAGCCACGAGCATTGACTGAGCACAGCCACCAAACACGGCCTACCACAGCTGCCTTCCCCCATGCCGCCCTTGCCTACCCCACACGACTAACTCGTGTATTTTATGTCTGGCCCTTACCACTCTGGCCCTCCCCACAGGAGACGGAGGCGCGAAGTTAAAGAATCAGTCTTCTGAGCAACTCCTTTGAGGACAGACACATCTGGTGACCAAGTTCCAGGCAGCTTCATAGAGATACAATAATAATTATTTCAGGGAAATAAAGGCAGAATCACAGGCATGTACCACTGGTTGGTGTGCTCTAAATTCGTCCGCCTGAAAGGAAGACAGAGCTCTGCATTTACAGGTCTCTGCATACCACACTGTCAGGAGGGGAAAGAAACACACCGTAAAGGAGAGATGTGAACAAGTGACCCTGGGCATTTACACAGGCACGCTCTCACTGCTCCAAGTTTGGCTGCCTAATAATCAAAGCATTGCTAACCATCTCCTAAGGGTCTGGGAGAAACATCCAGCATGTTGGGCTCCATATCAGGCCTCCAGGACAAGAACCCACATTTTAATTCCCTGGTAACAATTCCTGTCCAGTTAGAGTGTAAGAGATGAGGACGTAGGGCCCAGTCAGGAAAGTTGCACAGGCCTGGAATCACAGGACTCAGGAGCCTAAGGCAGGAGGAAGGTGAATTCAGAGGCCAGCCTAGAAATACTTGTGTATTTCTGAATTAGCATTATAAAAGAATTACATTTATTTAGTGTGTGCTCAGATGTGCTGACTAGTGTGTGTATGTGTGTGTGTGTGAGAGAGAGGCACAGAGAGGGACACACACACGGGGTGGGGGCAACTTTCAGGAGTCTGCTTTCTCTTCCTACCATGTGGTTCCTGGACACTGAACTCAGACCATCTGGCCTGGAGGCAAGCACCTTTGCCCTCTGAGCCATCTTGCCAGCCCTGGATTGGTATTTCTTATAATCACATATAATAAAAAGCAATAAAGCTGATGAGAGGCTTAAGAACTGGTAAGATTGAAAACTAACTTCTACAAGAAAAACAGAAGAAAAGGTTCCGTGACTTTGGACTTGGTGATTGTTTCTCAGACGGGATACCAAAAATTGTAGGCAGTAGGGCTGGGAGATGGCTCAGTGGTTAAGAGCACTGGTTGTTCTTCCAGAGGACCTGGGTTTGTTTCCCAGCAACCACATGTTGGCTCACAGCTGTCTGTAACTCTAGTCCCAGAGTTTTGGCCTCTGTGGGCATTGCAGGCATGTGGTGCATGGTCATGCATACAGGTAAAAATACCACCTTACACATTTAAAAAAAAATGCAGGTAGCCAAAGCCGAAACAGTCAAGTGAAATTACATCAAAATTTAAAGTTTGTGCATCAACTGACATGGGATTAACTTTTGTCAACCAAGAGACATGGATAAGGAAATAAGAATAATTTTAATTAAAGAATGAAGCCGGTGGTAGTGGCGCACGCCTTTAATCCTAGCACTCAGGAGGCAGAGGCAGGAGGAGCTCTGAGTTTGAGACCAGCTTGGTCTACAGAGTGAGTTTCAGGATAGTCGAGGCTACACAGAGAAACCCTGTCTCAGAAAAAAACAAATAAACAGGGCTGGAGAGATGGCTCAAAGGTTAAGAGCATTGCCTGTTCTTCCAAAGGTCCTGAGTTCNCAGACAGAATATTGCATACATAATAAATAAATAAATAAATAAATAAATAAATAAGTAAACTAAAAAAAGTGAATAAAGAAGATGTGGTGTGTGGGGCGTGTGTGTAAAATTTTGTGTATGTGGAACATAACCAACAGTGAAAGGCAGTGTGTAGAGGGAAGAAGCTGTGGATGGACCTAGATGACAAGGGGTTAACACCTAGAATCTGTAAAGAATTCTTCCCAATAACAACTTAAACAACTTAATTAGAAGATGGCAAAGGGCTTGGATAGTTTGCTAACAATCATACACAAATAGGCAACATGCATATGAAAAGGTCATTAGTCATTATGGAGACATAAATAAAAGCCTTTCTGAGATACCAACACGTATGCATTAGGGTGGCTGCTATCAACAATGACTGCCAGAACATAAACTTTGATAAGGATGTGGAGACATGGGACCCTTGAGCAGTGTGTGGTGGGGCCTCAAAAAAATAGATAAGCAAAAAAATGTACATGTATACACACACACACAATGGACTATCGTTCAGCTTGGAGAAGGAAGAGAACCACGCCACACTGTCCAGCTGGAAAAACCTTGAAGACATTTTACCAAGTGAAATGCACCATTCACAAGAGACTGCAACTTCAGTTAGAGGAGTGGTCAAAATCAGAGGGAGAAAGTAGAAAGATTGTCCCTAGGAGCTGGGGAGAGGGGCTGGGGAGTGGCTAAGCAGGTAGAGTTTCTGTCTGGCAAGATCAGTTGTGTAACAGTGTGCATATGCTCAGCACCACTACAGAACTGTAAATGGAGAAATGAGCGGGCGAGAAACTGTTTGCAAAGAGGCACCAAGGACGCAGGGAAACCAAAAGACAAGGGAGCCGGGCAATGCTGGCTGTTGAAGTGCTGGAAGGAAGGGATGCTGGAGAGGATATATGAGCGGCCAGGCCAAACACGAGCTGGGTCCTGCTTGTGTGATCTTGTATGGCCATGTGCTGTGAAATCTGAAGGGTCGATAACCCCAGGAAGCTTTAAAGTGGGGGATGATCTTCCTCTGTGGCTGCTCATCTGTCCGACTTTTCAGGGTCATCACCAGGGCCTTCCTAATTAAAGCCATGTCCTGTCCCAACCTAGTCACATCCCCCATCCTGGAGAGGGTCCCAGGGGCAGCCTGGCTGGTTCCCCTTCCAGGCCACCATGCATCTAGAGGATGGAAATCTCTGAGAAGCTTAAGAGGCAGGTTCCCAGGCCAAGTACAGCTCAGGTCCCAAGAGTCGTCCCATAGTTGAGGGACAAGGCTCTCACAAACAAGCATGCATGACACCAGAACACAGAACTCCCTTGGGGTCGTTCCAGGCCTGGTGACCAGAATTCTCAGATTTCCAGATTCAGGGAACAGACTGCACTTTCAGACATGATGTCTCTTTCTCCCAGAGCCAAGTCAGAGAGCTCCAGGACAGTGCAGTCTCAGGGGCAGGGGTTTAGAGTAGAGATGGCAGCAGCCATGGCTTCCAGAGACCTCCTAAAGACTTCCAGAACTGCTATAAGGAACTCCTTGTCCCAAGCTGTCACCTAAAGAGATCCATGTACTCTGGCGGAGGGGCTAGAACCAGATCTCCAGAATCCCAGTCCCTAAGTCTCAGGGCATGCCTCCTTGTGCCAGGCCTTTCCTTAGGCTCCCACCCTCCACAGCTCTTTATTTTGGGTGTCACCAAAGCTGAGGCATGGTAGAAGGCTAGTTGCATTCCAGGTTCCCAATACCATCCCACGCCTGGAAGCTGTCAGCACAGGATCTCAGGAAGGTCAAGTTGCAATTCTCACTTCACCAGTGTTCTTCAGTGTGGCTCCCACTGACCCACCTCATGTCTTTCCCTGCCCCCTTTCCCTTGCCCAGCTTGGAAGCCCACCAGAATCTGTCATCCTAGCCCAAACTCACTCAATGTTAGCCCCTCGCTGTCCCTTCTCCTAGTCTCTGCTCATCAGCCGCTATGACATTCTTCAGCACAGAGCTTTCCTCAAGACCCAAAGGACAGGATCGCCATCCCTACTTTCTACATACAAGCTCCATGCCTATTTCAAAAGTGGAAGAGCCCATACTTACCTTGGGGTCCCAATACTATGCCCACCTACCCTCACAAGTTTGTTGATTGAGAAGATGAATGCATTTCTCTACCTGTCTCTGTTGTTTATTCTGTACCTTCCCCAAAGCTTTGATGATAACAGGCTAACTAGCAGATGTTTACTTGTGTTGGCTCATGTCAACTGTGCACAGGTGTTCACATTTCCACGTCACAGATAAGGCATCTGGGTACATGGAGTGATGGCCCATGGCCTCCCAGATGTAGCAAGTGGTGCAAACTGCAGAGGGATCCATCCAACCTAACTGGTTGCAGAGCCAAGTTTCACCATGCTACACCACTGTATACCCTGCAATACACCACAGCAGCTGCAATGTGGGGACCCAAAGAGGCACCTATGGACTTCCTGGGATTTCCCACTTCTCTGAGATCATTTAGGCCTACACTGTGGAAGATGGCTGAGATGGTGCGGTGCTTTAAATGGGATGTCTGTCCGCCATAAGTCTTGGGCATTTGAATACTTAATCCTCAGTTGGTGGGAATATTAGGAAAGATTAGGAGGTGTGAGCTAAGTGGAGGAAGTATGTCACTAGGGGTGGGTTCTAAAGTTTCTAGTTAGTGAGTTCTCTGCCTCCTGCCCCATGGATCTAGATGTGAGCTCTCAGCTGCTGCTCAACTCACCTGCCACCATTCCTTTGTTCTGCCATTACAAATTCTCATATCCCAGAACCATAAGGCCAGTTAAACCCACTGGTCATGGTATTTCACCAAAGCAACCGAAAAGTAACTAATATAGAAGTGAAGGATGACATTCCTGATCTGAAAGGGAGGGAGGCCTGAGCCAGGGATCATCCAAAGGAGGTTTGAGACCTGACAACCAATTTTCTGGCCTCAGGATGGACAAGAGGTCAATTAAAAAAAAAAGTCCTCTATCAGCCACCAAGCCTTTACTCAGTTCAGAGGCCTGGAAAGAACAAGCCCTTCCCAGACTTTCTCATCCTGCTTAGCTTGGTAACAGCCCAGGGACAGTCCCAGGCTGGAAGAGCCCTTTGGATGTTTCGGGAGCATGAGATATGCCAGATATGAGATATATGCACTGTGCATACCACCTCTCTCCCAGAACCCCCAAGAAACTTTTTAATCTCTATTGTACATTCAAATCAAGGAACAGCAGACATTATTAGGTAAGCATTCAAGATCAGTCAGCTATGTGCATACAAGCCAAGCTATTAAACACTACCAAGCTATTAAGTGCTATGCAACATTGCTCCCAATTCTTTCCTGAAAAATCCCCTGAGAGGGAAAGTCCCCACTCACCCCATCACAGCATCAAGGGCCCAGAAATGGCTAAATGACTAATTATGTCCTGTGACTCCTGTGAGGGAGCTAACCCATGTACGATGTGAGTAGCATCACAAAAATGTCCTTGCCCTTTGCCCCAAGTATTCATTAGTGTTCATTCTGGGTGGAGAATACACTCTGGGGAGAAGGAAAAAGAACAGTGATGATAAAAAGGCCAGAATATTTCCACAGTCCTCCCTGAAAGTCAAGTTCCAAAACCATCGAGAAACAATTGAGCTTCACGGGGAGCAAAGACAGTGAGTTAGGTTTGTGAATGTGGCAAATACCCCATAGATCCTTAAAATGATGGATATACCAGGCATAGAGGCAAAGTCTGAAGCTGGCCTGGTCTACAGAGAGAGTTCTAGGGCAGCCAGGGTTACACCGTGAGACCCTGTCTAAAGTTTTAAAAAGGGCAAAATGTAAAAATAGAGCTTTATTGTCATTTCAGAAACACTGCCCCCCTCTCTGCTGCTCTTCCGTGTGTCGCAATGTCAAGGGCAGAGAACCACTCTGTGTGTCATTACTTAGTCACTGCCCACCTCTTTTTGAGACAGGGTCTCCCACTAACCCGGAACTAGCAAAGCAGGTTAGACAGCCCAGCCAGTAAGCCCCAAGGATCCACCTGTCCCCACCTCCCCAGCATGGGATTGCGAACATGCCACCATGCCCAGTCTTTCTTCACACAGGTTCTAGGGAAGGTACCCAGGTCTTCAGTGCCTTGCAAGCGTTTTACGGACTGAGTTCTTTCTTAAGCCCCATGTTTTCCTTTCTTTTAAAGATTTAATTTTGTCTTGAGGCTGGTCTTGAACTTGTTAAGTAGCCAGCGATGACTACTTCTCCTACCTCCACCTCCTACTTGCTGGAATTACAGGTGTGCGCCATCGTGCCAGCTAGCCTCAATTAACTTGACTAGGAGGTTCATACAAGCAATAATTCGTGCACATAGCACATTAAGATGTACAGACCTAAGACAATCTGCCATTCTCTGGAAGCCAAAACCAATTCAGAATGTGGGTTTGTTCACTGACAAAGCTCACACGGCCACACAGGGAAGGTAATTTGAGTTATATGGCTGTTTTTCTCCAGCAAGGCTGCTGAAGGAAAGGTTAAAGACTAAAACCCCACAGCAGATAGTCTATAGCACCCTCCTGTCAACTCCAGCTCAAGTCTCTCTGACTTAAAGCAGAGTGAAGTGGCAGTTAAATTGGTGAGGGAGAAGCATCCATCAGGGACTGGAGAGGACAGCAGCCACGTGAAACCAAGTCCCGAGGGCCGTTTCCCTGCTCACCTGCCAGAACGTGGGCTTCTCCGGACTGCTGGAAGCTTCAGGCTGCTCAGGGCCTGGAGCAGGTGCCTTGGAACTGCGGCAGTAAATGTCATGTGGGAGAGGGTGTGACGGCCCCTCAGCCTACAATCCAGTCTTCCCGTCAGAGGGTGGGGAACACAAGCTACAGCAGCTCAGACTTGATTCTAGAACGGGAGCCAGCAAGGGCTGGGTGGGGCGGGGCCATGTGTCCCCAGCCTGTCTTGGAGTGTGGAGTAGGAGAGAGCCTCAAACACAGCCAAGGCAAGGGGACAGACAGCCCTGAGGGTGAGTATGGGGGTGTCTTTAGAATCCAACCCTCGTTTCTCTGTATATTGGACTGGTTTTTAGGGACAATTCCAGGCCCTTTCCAGAGCCCCCGAATCAGACAAGATTCTCAAACACTGAACATAGCTGATGGTGGCTAGGGGAGTTTGTTGGGGTCTCAATTGCTGAGCACCCAGTCAACCCTGTCTAGACAGGGAATTGAGCTCAGGGTGGTGTATCTACCCAAGAATCCACAGCTGGTTACTGAGATCTAACCACAAAGCCTGAGACAGCCCTCATGGAAACCTCCCGAGTCTCAGCCACACCTGTAGACCCAGTCACTTTTGCTTACCTGGTAGTGGTGACTAGGCGGAGTTGCTGGCTCTATGTGGCAGGGACAGCACCACTTTCTTTGCTAAGTTTTTATAGCCAACTTTTTCTTTTTTAAAATAAGGTCTCAATGTAGCCCAGGTTAGTTTCAAACTTGCTATGTAACCCAAGCTGGTCTAGAGCTTTGTTCTGATTCTGGGTGTGTGCTATTGCACTGCCCTAACTTTATGACTGTATTTGGAATAGGTGGGGTGGGGGTGGCTATCCCTAGTCCCCAAAGCATCCTTCAGCCCTTCCACCACCAGACATGACAATGGTGGTGGTGCAGAGTTGAAGGCATCAAGTTATCAAACAAGGGAGGGAGCTGTCCTTTCCTCAGTAAGGGCCACTCAATTAACATCTGACTCCAAGCTTAGGCTGGGAATCCTGGACTGGACACAAGGGCTTGCCCTATTCTAAATGCTAATGAGTGTTGTTCAAGAAATGCTTTCTAATTAGATTGAGAAAACTGGATTCCCTGAACTTGCAGCAAGACAATATGCCCACACTGGAATGTACCCAGCTAATTCCCCACCCCCATACCCCCTCGCAGCAGCCACTGTGAATCACACTGTGCAGGTCCTGCACAGAAGCTCTGCCAAGGCGTTGTCAGGCAGAAGAGGTAGAGATGAGGACACAGCCACAAGACAGCACTGTGCGCTCTTCGGTCTCTTGACCTGGTGTGGTGTCCCATTTCTAGGCTGGTAGTTCAGGATGGAAGTGGTCTAACAGAGCCAGGACCACCCTCAGGACAGTCAGCGCTCCTGTTAGCAGCCACATTCAAGTTAGTGGATTCCCCTGTCCAATACTTTCCCAAAGATTTTTAAAAAAATATTTATTATGTATACAATATTCTGTGTGTATGCCTGAAGGCCAG
Organism: Bramus lutescens; assembly: GCA_001685075.1. Classification (NCBI taxonomy): domain Eukaryota; kingdom Metazoa; phylum Chordata; class Mammalia; order Rodentia; family Cricetidae; genus Bramus; species Bramus lutescens. The sequence goes on from LOEQ01004030.1 coordinate 74,331, forward strand.
AAGAGGGCACCACACCTCATTACAGAGGGTTATGAGCCATGTGGTTGCCGGGAATTGAACTCAGGACCTTTGGAAGAGCGGGCAATGCTCTTAATCACTGAGCCATCTCTCTAGCCCTCCCAAGGATTTCTTTGCCACATGGCCTCTTGCAAACGTTTTTCAAGGCTTCATGGGTAAAGTTGTTTTTCTCTAGTTACAGCACCAGCTACTTAAGGGCAAGAGTCCCGGGTATCTGACAGCACCAGCCCAAGGCCTAGAGCAAATCTAGTACTTGTCTTTATCCCCATGTCTTGACTTCATATTACTATGGACTCTCAAAAGGAGCCTGTGAAATTCTTCCCAAACCCTATCAAAAGCAACTCTTGGGCTGGCAAGATGGTTCAGCCAGTAAAGGCACCTGCTGCCAAGCCTGACAATCTAAGTTTGACCTGAAGGTTCCACGTGGTAGACAAATTACTTCTACCAGTTGTCCCCTGAACACACCTACACATACCATGCACATGCCACATATAACTCAAATTACCATCCCTGTGTGGCCGTGTGAGTTTTGTCAGTGAACAAACCCACATTCTGAATTTGGCTTCCTTGGAATGGCAGATTGCCTTAGGTCTGTATATCTTAATGTGCTATGTGCACAAATTATTGCTTGTATGAACCTCCTAGTCAAGTTAATTGAGGCTAGCTGGCACGATGGCGCACACCTGTAATTCCAGCAAGTAGGAGGTGGAGGTAGGAGTAGTCATCGCTGGCTACTTAACAAGTTCAAGACCAGCCTCAAGACAAAACAGTAAAACGTAAAGACAGAAACCAACAAAACCTCTTATTTCAACATTTCTGCTGGGTGAGTCTGTGTGTGGTTTGCAAGTGAGATCCAGAAAGGGGCCAGAAAGAGGCAGGCTATCTCTGGATTCTGACTGTCCGGGTGGAGCTGAACTGAAGTCAGCCCTTCAGCAACCTCAAAGTGGGCCTCTTTCCTGAAACTGTGACTTCCAACTTCAAACTAGTACTTGCTGTTTTGCTTTGAACAAGTGCCAATCACAGCTAGTCAGGTCTAGGTCACTTGCACTGGACTCAAACACTCAAAAGCAATGTTCTTAAGTGGATACCAGCAGTCTATGTAGACAAGTCCTGGGTCTGAATGACAGATTTCTTACTGGCTGCTTACCCTGCCTCAATTTTTAGATGCAGGATTTCCTGATTTTTCCTAAAAGTTCCCAAGCTGTGCCTTTTTGAACTGAGGAAATTAGACTTGGCCCTTAAATTTTGAGACTCAACGTCCCAAGCTTCCTCACTCTGCTCCAGTGAGGAAGGCTGTCAGGTTACCGACACTTTCCGCCAACCTGGTGGTAGAACAGACCCAGGATAGAACTGGCGCTCATTACTCTCAGTGGCCAACATTTCCAATGCTGGCTTTTCAAGCTTTCCAAGCAACAGCTCTGGCTTGTGCTGGGTCAAACTGACAACCAGCTAATACTGTTGCTTCGGTTCACTAGAACTCAGGTCCCCAGAAAAACAACAGCCAAGCTTAAGTGTTCAAGTCTCTGCCATGTGTACATACTAGCTATCTGCTCTCCAACAGTATTTTGTGGACAAGCTTCCAAGAGATTAATTTAAAGCATGAATAAACTTAAAACATATACATGTACAGTATTTCATACGTAAATGAACAAGTGGATGACTCATGCAAACATGGCATTTCTACTTTGAATAGAAAAACAGAATTAAGGAATTAACAGATCCTGAAAGCTGGGTAGATAAAAAAAAAAATACTTCAGCATTTCCGGCTCTCAAAAAAGGCTGAGTTGAGAGCACCCAGCATCCTGGACACCCGCCCTCTCCTTATGAGGCAGCAAGCCTGGAGTACATTCCCAGCCCTAGCACTGTCCTGCAAGCAATACATCTACACAAACCAAAAACAGCAACATTCCAGGCACAGTCCAACTCGAACCCCTTCCCCACAGGAATGCTATTCTTGGCAAGACATCTTCCAAAGGAAGCAACATCTGCAAAGCCCCTGCCCTGAGGTCAGGGAAAAGATGAGGCAGCTGAGCAGCACTGCATCCTGCTCTCAGATCCCAGTAGCAGGGGATTTAGAGGGTAAGAGCAAATCTACATGCTTCCCCCCCCCCTTTCTCAATTTCCCATTTACCAACTTGCTCAATCCACTGAGCTGGCCATGGTGGTATCCTTAAATAATTCAGCCTCACCCATTTGCTACACACTTATTAAAGTTTGTTTTAAACAGGGGTACTTTACTTTTTGAGACAGGGTTTCTTTGTGTATCCCTTGGCTGTCCTTGAACTCTAATTCATCTGCCTCTACCTCCCAAGTGCTGGGATTAAAGGTATGCATCACCAGGGCCCAGCAAAACTGAAATTTCTAATGCCAGACCCAGGAGGTATCAGAAACGCACTCTACACTACAAAACTGGGAACCAGTCCACACCTGCAACTCCAGCACTTGAAGGGCAGAAGCAGGCCAGCC
>LOEQ01004030.1:91695-102714 GCA_001685075.1 Bramus lutescens
AACTCAGGACCTCTGGAAGAGCAGCCAGTGCTCTTAACCTCTGAGCCACTTCTCCAGCCCCCATTTAGTATGCTCTAAATAACTAAGAAAAATCAATCTATGACAGCACTATAAAATGAGCTTCACAAAGTGGCTATCTGGAACCATAGGCAAAGAAAAAATGCCTGTACTAGATAAAAATATAGGTGGTAGCTACAGAAGGCCTGGCATCAATATGAGCTCCTGGACCTCTTACCTGCAATCCAATGTTCAAGTATAGGAAGCCAATGGAGCCCCTCTCACCCAGTTCATCTTGTTTTTCAGTCCCACCCATTTCCACAATACACAAAGACTCAGGCTGGGCTGGGAGAGCCTGCATACTCAGAGGCTGTAAACAGTCCTGTGGAAGGAGGAGGGAAAAAAATCAAACAAACAAAAAAGCCATTAAGAAATAATCAATTTTGGAAAAGAACATACCCACAGATTATTAGAATTGAAGGAGGATCTTTCTTGAGGGCAAAGAAAACCCCTAAAATAAGCTGACGCAGTAGAGAGTCATTAAATCTAAATCTCAAAATAAGCTTTGGGAACTCCTATTTATTTTTGTCAAAATGGTCAACAGTCAAAGTAAACAAATATCTCCCTGGAAATAATGTAAGGCTATAGAACAAGTAAACCTCCTTTTAACAAACAGTTTTGGGGTTTTAAACTACAAAGGGCAAAGCTGGAGAGAAGGCTCCAGTTGTTATAGGAACAAACTTGTTGCTCTCCCAGAAGACCCGAGCTCCCATGGTCTACATGGTGGCTCAAAATTATACATTTCAGGTGATTGGACACCTTCTGGCACACTTACAAACATGCAAGCAAAACACTTGTAATATAGATAAAATAGAGAATACACTGCAAAAGTAATTCAAGTAGTATGCCAAAAAGATTTAACAGTCTCAAGTCAATATCTTTAAACTACAACAAAGACTCCTGAAGTGTGTTTTGAGAATCAAAAACAGCAGCAATTTATAGAGCTTGTCAAAGTATGCCTGAGAGATCAGATTGTTGTTGGACCTTCAGAAACAGAAAAATTAAGAGGATGGAGAGGAAGAAATAGTTCCAAATTTAGGGATCAGGTACTTAGGCTCCACCCACAAAACCGAGGATATCACTCACTGATGGGTCAAGGGATATGATTCTGACAGTGTTGTCCACCAATCCCACAGCCAGGAATCGAGATCGCTGTTCTCCTGGAGGTACGTTGGCCAGACTCATGCACACCACATCTGCTGACATCTCCTTCCGCTCTGTGTACTCATTCAACTGTCCTGACTGTGAGGAAGGAAAACAAAATAAGTCTATGTGCTATAATCCACCCAAAAACTCTGTGCCTATGAAAGGATGATGATGGGTTGTTAAGCCTCCCCCCTTTGTGCTTTTGAAACAGTTTCATGTAGCTTATATTAGCTCCGCAGCTAAAGATGAACTTGAACTTTAGGCCCCGCTGCCTCCACTGAGTACTGCAATCACACCCAGTTTATGCAGGGCTGAGGATCTCCAACTGAGCTACATTCCTAGCACCTGTTTCACATCTCCCTTGTAATAAATAGTCAATGCCCAGGAATTTCACCATTTCAGGTCCCATAACCAACTTCACAGGTTAATGTCTAACATGTTGGGGGGGGGGGAACTTTGACAAAAAGCAGGATGTGGCACAAACAAACTAACCTAGACCAGGAAACAGAAATATAAACTTCATGAGAACCCTGAATGAAGCCAGCTGTGGTACTACAAAACTATAATCTCAGCACATGGAGACAGAAGGGAGGGCCAAGGGTTCAAGGCCAATTTAGTCTACGGGAGATCACCTCAAAAACAAAAACCCTTCTGCCAAAAAACACCAGAAACATGGTCAAAACCAAATCTCAACTCTAGTTGAAATTTTTGAAGAGTAAGGTAAGTTCTGGACATATTTTCATATAAAATGGCAAAATTCAGGCACAATGACTCTTAAATGTAATCCCAAAATTTAGGAAGCTGAGACAGAAGAATTGCCTAGGATTGCTGTGAGTTTGACACCAGCCTAGAATCCTACATCAGAACCCATCTTAAAAAGCAAAACAACAACAACAACCAACAAACAAAAAAACTGGGGGCTGGAGAGATGGTTCACCAGTTAAGAGCACTGGCTGCTCTTCCACAGATCCTGAGTTCTATTCTCATGTGGTTACATGGTAGCTCATAGCCATCTACAGTGGGGTCTGATGCCCTTTTTTGACATAATGTTGGAAATGCAGATACAGTACTCACATAATTAAAAAACAAAGAGGAGAAAATAAATCTTTGCCAAATATTCATTAAATAATGAAGGTAGGCCAGATAATAATGGCACACACCTTTATTCCCAGTATTCAGGAAGTAGAGATGGGCAGATCTCCAAGTTTGGGGCCAGTCTGTTCTACAGGGTAAGATACAAAAACAGAACCAAGTATTTCACTGTCAAAAGAGGACTTCACATAACTCTAATCTGAATGAGATTTACTAATTTTAGTTCTTTAGAAAGGGTCAGATTGGGCTTGAGAGATGGCTCAGGATAAGAGCATTGGCTTCTCTTCCAGAGGTCCTAAGCTCAATTCCCAGCAACCACATGATGGCTTACAACAACCATCTGTAATGAGATCTGTCACCCTCTTCTGGCCTGCAGGCAGAACACTGTATACAGTATAAAGCTTTAAAAAAAAAGATTAGCCAAGCAATGGTGGTGCATGCCTTTAATCCCAGCACTCAGGAGGCAGAGACAAGTGGATTTCTGTAAGTTTAAGGCCAGCCTGGTCTACAGAGCAAGTTCCAGGCCAGCCAAGTCTACAAAGAGACCCTGTTTTAAAAACAAACAAACAAAACAAAATCAAAAACAAAACAAAACAAAAAAAGAGGCCAGATTGGGGCTGAGAGACCTCAAGAGTTAGGTGTTTACTGCTCTGTTCTTGGCAAAACCAAGTGTGGTTCCCAACACCCACATGGTGGCTTATAACTCAAGTTTCAGGAGGAGATTCAACACTATTTCCCTATATATATGGTGCACATAAACTCATACAGGCACAATTACATATACATAATAATAATAAATCTTTAAAAAAGGGCAAGACTGTCTTATGAACATGCTCATTCCCAATACCCAACATTATATATACTGATAACAATATTACCAAGCTTCAGAATATCACTCCAAAAACCATAATGAAAGATAACACATGGTCAACAACAAAAAAATAAATAACATACAGGATCCATCTCGAAATACACAAGTTCTCCTCCAGTCAGGGCGATCACCACTTGCCGCTGGTTCACTGCACACTTCACGATTGTTTTCTTGCCAGGAGTCTTCCACTCATTGACTCTCTTATCTGCTCTTATGTGTCGAATGCCATCTGGATACACCTAGAAGTCAGTCAAAGAACAAAATCTAACTAGCAATTTGATTATCACCCAGAATGATTCTCATGCCTGGCAAACCTGGAATCATGCAATTTAGATATCAACTAGAGTTAGTAGAGCCCAAATAGCAGTAATAGATTTTGTAACAGAAATGGCAAACATAGAAAATGTTAGGTTTTAAATTGCTTAGTGAAAATCTGAAAGGAATTAATTCTCAGTACACTTTCTTATGTTGATAAAATATGTACCCTGTGAGGTTTTCCAGAAGGTGAAAATGAAGACATGAATACAAGTACACCACAGCATAACAACATGACAGCATGCTGAGCAGATAAGCAAGCTCACCTGAACCAATGCATCATCTCCTAATAAGGAGCAAGACAAGGTGGGAGTGGTTCCCAAGAACCCAGAGTCAGTCACTTCTTCCACAGTCTCCCCAATAGATAGCACAAGTGTGGCATTTACGAAAGATACAATGATGTAGGCATCAAACTCATCTGGAAAAAGAAAAGAAAGGAGTGGTTAGTAAAGAACTCAAACTTACTAGCATCAGAAAGGCAATTGAGACACTAAGAGTTTCAGAAGCCTTCCAAAATACTTCCTATGTGTAGTCACTACACACATGCACACACAGAACAGGTTGGTCCAAAAGATGACTGAGGGTCCTAGCAACCTACAAATAAATGCCCAAAGATACTGAGTACAAATGTCTTCCTCTCATATCTCTGAAAACTAGAATTTTCTTCAGGCATTTGCTAAAGATATCAGAAGGGACAACACAAAAATTTTTTAAAAATTACATGGAAATCTTAAATATCTGTGTGTGTATGCAAAAACTAGAGAAATCTGCTTGTGCCAATGACTGACTGAGAGGGTATCATATCATGTAGGCTAGGCTGGATTCAAACTCACTTATATAGCTAAAGATGACCTTGAACTTCTGACCCCTCTGATTCTTTCCAGAGTACTAGAATTACAGGAATGTAACATCATGCCCAACTTATAAAGTGTTGGAGATGAAACCCAAAGTTTCCTGCACGATGGGCAACTAAGCTAATCCTGCATAATTCTGAACCATTTAACGAATATTTTATGAGAACTAGAAAGACCAGCCAGATGTGGTGGGACACCCCTCAATTCTGGGCACTTAGAGGAGTCAGAGGAAGGTAGATCTCTGAGTTCAAGGAAGTCAAACTATATAGCGAGACTCTGTCTCAAAAGACAAACAAAAAACCCCCAAAACCAGGCAAACAAAAATCCTTAACAAGACCCTCACCCCTAACTTCTTCCAAAGGGAGCTAATGCAAGAATATAATCTTTAGTGACGAAAATGGAGTACTGGAGGTTTGAGCATATTTAGTTACTCTAGAAGTAGAACTGGGAATGAGAGAAGGGAGAATGCTGATATTTTCGAGTCCTTGACCTTTCTAGTTTTTTACTGTTTAAAAATGTTAACACAGTGATTAAGAGCAATTTTATTAGAATTTCTTTTTCATAATGTATTGAATAAACAAATACTAATGAGTTTCTCAAGGTCTTAAGATCTGATTTCTACATAAAGGCAACCTTAATAATTTCCCCTGAAGAATCCCATTGTCAAATGGCATCTATTTCCCATACCTTCACTCCATAGAATAAAACAATTTCTGAGTTGCCTATGTCCACAATCTAGAATACTGCTTACATACTGAATAAAGGCACATTTATTGTTCTCAATAAGATCCCCCCCACTCTATATCTGCATTGTTACATCGAACTTTTATCACCTTTTGTCACAACCCAGAAATCAGCTAAACAAAGAAAAGAATAACAGAGTAAGGCACTAAATGAGACTGGCAGCTATAGAGCTCTGCTAGCCCTAGGTCTTGTCAGAGTTCAATGCCAAGGGACTAACCTAGTTATTCTACCCACACCAAGAACCATTTTTGGTTTGTATTATTCCAAAATTACTTATTAGAATGATTAGAATCAGCATTCTTTATAAGAGGGGTGAAGTAAAGACATGTTATTGGTATAGCGTACATAGTACTACCCCATTAGCAGAACATACAATTTGGTGAGTTGTAATCAGTATTTTATAACAGAAATCACATGTCATGAAACTGCTTCAGACAGTAAGGGTTAAGTGCTGCTTGACAAAACTTCCAGTTAATACATGTATGCAACAAGGATGGCTGAAAGGCAAGAACCAAAGACCTTTCCCAACAGGCAAGTTCTGATGGCTAGACTAGTAGAGTGGTAACTCACAAAGTACCAATACAACTTTCAAAACTTCAATAGTACTGGACCAGATACATGGTGCTGTTTTACAGTTGTACTGTTGAGCTGGGTGGTGGTGGTACACACCTTTAATCCCAGCACTTGGGAGGCAGAGGCAGGTGGATCTCTGTGAGTTCAAGGCCAGCCTCGTCTACAAGAGCTAGTTCTAGGACAGGCACCATAGCTACTGAGAAACCCTGTCTTGAAACCGCCCCACCCCCCCGCAAAAAAAAAAAGTACTGTTGTAACTTAGCATGTGTCAAGTGCTCTGGAGACACCATATATAATGGCTTCATAATACAAAGCACTGTTTGCTATTATAAAATGACTTAAGGCCCAACGAGATGGCTCAGAGGGTAAAGGTGCTTTACACAAGCCTTGAGATCCAGGTTCCACACAAAGAAGGATGGAGAAGTGACTCCACAAAGTTGTCCTCTGCACTCCACATGCACGTTGTGTCTACACATACACCATAAGTAATATTTAAAATGGAAATTAGGATATAGTTGTCTCTAAATGGATTTCTAATAGTTTAGAGAAAGACCTAAATTAATCTCAACATATCATCAACCTTAAAACTCTATTCCAGCTTGGAATTTCTGACATGTAATAAGAAACTGCTTATTTTTGTAAAAACACCACACCATATCTCATATTTCTATTTACTAAAACTTGGTACCTTGAAAGTTGTGTAAGACTAAATTAAAGTCAATCCATAAAGGGCTTTAACTGGCCACACTTTCCAGGGTTTTCCCTTAGCTGAGAGGGAAATGGAGTCTTTTTGGAAGAGAAATAGTACAATTTTTGACTTACACAAGAAGAGAATGGGGTTAAGAAGGGGAGCCCAGGGCTACACCTTCCCTGTAACCACAAGTCCGGACTACTCAGATATAAAGGAAATGGTCAATGAACTTAAGCAGGGGTCACACTTTGACTAAATGACTTAACATGTGAGAGAACAATGCCTAAAGTTTTAAAGTTCCTTTAATTGCAGATTTCCTGAAAATACCCATTTCCCAGTAAATACCAAGCACACCATAACTTCTACTATTTCCATTCTCCAGCAATGTCCTGAAACAGATTAATTACTCTTACTCTTAGGGAGATTAAAGGGTAAAAGCTGATGACATTCAGAAGAAAAAAAAAAGCTTCAGGCATAATATAAGAACTGTAAAAATTAAATCCTTTTTCTAGAGGTTGTGAGTGTTACATGAAAATACTTCTTTCTGTCTCAGGGAAGAATCTCTTAGGGTAAGAAAACAGCTCTTAATGCCCAATACTTCAATCTCTCTCTCCCCTGCCCCTCTGGAGCACTACCAAGCAGCCCAGAGAGGGAACGCTTTACTTTTCTTGCCGTACGATCAACTACTCTGCAAATAGTCCTCTTCAAAAGGTAACAAGAGAGAGCTACAATGTAGATGACTGATCTTCTGTATTTCCTTCTCATTTGATATTCAGAGCACCTGGCTCTGCTTGCCTCAGTTTACTGTGACACATCATATACTTCTTGAGGTCCTACTCTTTCAGTCAATACATCTAGAATGAAAATTCTAAAGAGACTGAAGCTGTGCTTTGCTAGTTATACATTCTTTCAGTTTCATAAAAGCCAACTAGTTGTACTCTTCAGACTCTGAGGGGAAAGAGAGGCTTATTTATGCCTTAGACCAGCTTATAAGCGAGCAGATGGGTGACTGTCACTATGATACACACTGAGATCCAACTGCAAAGTTCCCTCTGAGAGACACCATTAGGGCAGCCTCAGTATTCTGTGTAGGTCATCCCTTTCCCTATAAGATCCCACAGTAGACCCTAGCAGTAGGTACACACCTGTGATAATCAGCACCTTCACCAGCCACCTGTGGAAGAGAAAAAAAGGCTTGGTATTGGTAGTATACATCACCAAGTACCAGCCAAGGTTAGTATTTGCCTGAAGACGGAAACACGTGTGGATAGAGGGATGCTCACTCAGTAGTAACGTGGGATATCTGGAAAGAAAATGACCAGGAAACCTAATATGTTTTTTAGGGTAATTGCCCCAGAGTACAGTAAAAAGTAAAACTGATCAGGAAATAGTTGCTTCCTAGGTTTTGATATTTAAGAGAGAACATCAATTTCAACTACCAGTTCCATCACACTAGAAACTGCCCATAACTTATGTTGGCAAACATTTCTCTCTACAATCCTTCCTTCACCTTCAAATAAGCCTCTTTCCCGTCCTATAACCCCTCCTGCCAGCATGCTTGTACCTTTCACATCAGTGTAAACAGGAGATGCACACTTGTCTTTTTTAATTTTTTGGTGGTTCTATAGTATAGATCTGGCCTCAAACCCCTATGCATGCTTGTCAAGTGCATTACCACTGAACTACTCCAGTCTCTTTTATATGACAAATGTTCTAAGGCAGAAATTCTACGTTAATTACTCTGAAAAGATGACTACAAGATGAAAGCACACAAGAAACCAATACTATAGACTCCCACCAGAGTTAGTTAAAATGAGCATTGAATTAGGATTCAGGAGATAATTTTCTGCTATTTAGATGTATTGGTTTCAGAGTCAACATTTGAGATTTTTCTGCTTTTTCTTCATAAAAATGAGGAGTAACTTCAGCAAACCTAAATCTGCTCTAAAACTTTCAAAAACTATCTAAGTTAGAAGCTGGGCACATGCCTGTCATCACTGTACTCAGGAAGCTGAGAAAGGACTGTGAATACAAGGCCATTGGGGACACACCAAGCTCTAGGCTAGCCTGAGTATACAATGAGATCTACCTTTAAAAGCAGCAGATCTCTCAAAGCATCTTTCTAGTTTAACTAATCTAAGTAACATTTATTAGAACCTTATTATCACAATCCACCAAAATTAAGACCAACAACAACTAGTTTCTCTATGTAGAAATTACATTCAATGTAGAAATCTCTTCAAACCAAATATTCAATCACTTTCTCAGCTAAAACAAGCCTTTCAATTTCCTGATGACATTCCCCTTTCAATTGATTCCAACTATGAGAACAAAATCCACAAAAAATACGTAACATTCTAGTAAGTTTCCCTCCTACACATTTCCCATTTCCCTCCAGCTTGTTCCATTCAACTAGAACATCTAAATCTCAGGCAGAATTAAAGCTGTTTTCCAGCCAAAGCTTTGTCTGCTGTCCAGATCTCACTAGTTCGACCATTCCTGAGAGAAAAGATGAAAATGAGGTTTCAGAACAATAACCTGCTCCACAGGGAACCCAACAAGACAAGAGTTCTGTTATGGAACTGAAATTCAATGTCACAAGACATTCTTATCGTTGGAGTACCATACAAGAGCAAGAATTTCAGTTTTGAGGTGACCATTTTTAATTCAAAAACTCAGATTCCATCTCCTTCATAACTCCTTTTCTACTCTGAAATTGATTCCACTCAATTAATCGAAACATTTTTAGGCATGAGCAGAACTGAACAATTAATAGGTTTTATAATCTTGACTTTCACTGTAATTTTAGCACAATGAAAACATAATTCAAGTACAATGAGAAAACAATTTTTCCCTTAGAACATACCTCTTACACAGGTGAAACCAGAGCTTTATAAATTCAAAAATCACACAGGCAACTGGATGAATCTGAAATGTTTATGCTGTAACTAAAACATAAACAGCCACTCTATACCCTTTCTATCCACTTTCAGAAAGAGCAGCAGTAAATGAAAGTACCCTGACCAGAAGCCTCAAAAACTATGGTGTTGTGCCAGAAGTTTCTGTGATAATAGATGAAGCAATACAGACATATCATGCATGCAGTTATTAAGTTTCCCACAGCAATGGTTCCCAAGTCCCATCTTGACTACGAGGAAAGGGACACTTACCTTCAATGTGCCGACGTACTGTCCAGACAGCATTGGGGTTACCAGGGAGCTCAGAAACAGCCATTTCCGACACCTAAAGGAGAGCAGGCAAGCCACAGATCCAGTGAGCATGAAACCCTACTACTTACTATGCTAGGGAATAATATCCTGAAGGCCTCTAGAGGCCCCATGCTGTACAGTACAGTAAAGAACTGGACCACTTTGTGGAACCTAAAACCCAAAAACTAGAGGCACTGGCAATCTCCATGACAGACAACAAAAAGCTATGGAATACACAAGGGTACAGGTTTACAGCCAAACTATACACTTCCTTTGGATTTGCCAAGTTTATACTGATAAAAAAAAGAAAAAAAAAAGACAAGCACCACTGAAAATAAATGAAACCATCTAAATCAGTACTTTATTGCTTTTGCTAACTTCCACAAGACAAAAATCTCTTCACAGATACAAATGCCACACACACACTAGGAAAAATACTGTTTTACCCATGGGCTGACAATCACGGTACAAGCGGCTCACAGAAAGCAAACGGTACCGGTACAATTTTTCCNCCCCCCGACTACACTGTGATGCTCCTTAAGGACAGTCAACAACAGATCATACATGAAATCTGTATTTATTACCTTTGGAATTCTGTTAATGTAAAGCCACTCTAAGTTTATTAAACATTTTTTAAGTGACCCAGAGACAGAGTGCTTAATGCATTGTGCTATGTCAGAGACAGAGTGCTTAATGCATTGTGCTATGTAACTACATCTTCTAGGAAGAACAAGAAAATTCAAGACAATGTCCTTTTGAGTTTCCAAGAACAACAGTAAGACATAAGAACTTCATCAGTGGTGATGGCTACGACTTTAATCCCAGCACTCAGGAGGCAGAGACAGGTGGATCTCTCTGAGTTTGAGGCCAATCTGGTCTATAGAGTGAGTTCCAGGACAGCCAGAACTGTTTGACAGAAAAACCCTGCCTTGAAATGCACCCCCCACACAAAAAACTTCAGCAGTAAAACTTATGTCCAATATGCTACTCAACTAATAAAAAATTGGTTTTTATTCAAATAAGACTATAGTCAAAGAAAGAAAGACAGACATACAAGAAGGAACAAAGCAATAACTTTTTAACTATTTTCAAAATATAACAAAAGCTCTATTTATAAAGTTGTAAGGACAGAAGGCAAGGCATTAAAAAGCAACTCTGGAGTCTTTTATCTTACACTACACAAAATTTTCTTTTGTGTGCAAAGAATTAGTGGGCAGCTAATCCTCACTGAGAGCCAATGAGCAGTAAGTAATCGAGAACTTTAGCTCTGGCATGTAGGTTGGGACAGTTGGACAGCTGTCTGGGGTCAGTCCTAGCTACAGTGAGACCTTTTCTTTAAAAACAACAAAGGAAGCCAGGTGGTGGTTGTGTTTAGTTCCAGCACTCAGGAGGCAGAGGCCAGCCAGGCCTACTGAGAAAATTCCAGGACAGCTAGGTCTACACAGAGAAACCCTGTCTTAAAACAAA
>LOEQ01004030.1:102721-120502 GCA_001685075.1 Bramus lutescens
GGGGGGGGGGAATGCAGGCCAGGAAGAGAAGAAAAAGGAAAGTCAAGCAAGCACACACATTGTTTCTAAATTTGATCAAGGCCACTAAAGATTTGGTGAAGTATTTTGGCAGTGAAAATATTTTCAGATATCAAAGACAACAACATTGAACAAACTAGCCTTGAACTCAAATAATTTTCCTAGTTCTGCCTACTATGACACACATCTCCACTTTTACAGCTACAGCAGGCCAAATCTTAAGCTGTCTCAACCAAACAATCCACTAAGCAAATGCCGTAAATTTTATAGAACAAAAGTTTAAAGTTGCTATTTAGTAAAGCCAGATTTAAAACCAAGGTCACCTTTCTATATGTACATACTTTAACAAATATTGATGAAAAATAGACAAAAGAGTCCTCTTAAGACCTAGCTTGCCAACCACAAACTCTAACTTCAAATGATTACAGAAAATATTATTTTCTTCCACCAAGATGTCATAGGTAGTGAACCTGGAGCTGCCATTCTATTAAGGAAAAGGTAATCTAAACTCCATGAACTTCAGGGACAAGAAAACATACATATTTGTTCACAGAAACAGTAGTTCATCTTTGACCTCACTGAAGTCTATATAATGTTTTGTGCTGGCCTTCCTTTTACACCATCAAGAGAACCAAGAAATTCCCATCTTACCTCAAGTCCATGCCTTAAGACTCTCAGAGATGACCGGGGTCCCCTACCACAGGCTACATACAGCTGTGGAGTGTCTTCATTGGCCAGATCAGCTATCTGCACAAGGGGAAAATGTCTATTAAACTAAGTTTTCAAACATGACTCTGAGAGGACAAACTAATCTCTGGTTTAAAGTTATATTAAGGGCTAATGACTGGAAAAAGAAACGGCTCCCCATGTTCTACAAACAACCAACCTACAGGAACAAGAAAGAAAACAAATCCCACAAAAAAATTAAGTGGTAGCAGTTCACTTAATACCAGCACTCTGGAGGCAGAGGCAGGAAGAAGCAGGCAGACCTCGGAGGTAACAGTGCCAGCCTGGTCTACAGAGTGAGTTCCAAGACAGCAAGGAATGCACAGAGAAACCCTGACTTGAAAACAAAACAAAACGATAAAGCAGACAGATAAAAAAAAAAGAAACAAAACACATGCAATTTGTTCAGAAGTCAGAAAGGAACTTTGACACTGAGTGAAATGAAGTATTGTTATATAACCTATACCTGAAATTAGTGTTTCCTTCAATTGTCAAATTACACTGAATAATTATAACTGTCACTCATGAAAACAATTTTAACCTACGTTTTCAGATGTTCCAGTTACCCTAACCATGACTTCAAAAATTTATTAGACACATTATCAGTTACATATATATATGTGCTTATGATCTGGCTAACTCCTACATAACTGCACCAAGGACAGTCTTAAGAACTCAAATCTTACACAATTAGGCAGGCTTAAACCTCTAATCTCAGTCCTCAGGAGCTAAGGCAGGAGGACAGCGAGTTCACAACTAGACTTGAGTTAAGAATAGTTCACACAGAATAAGACTTGTCTCAAAACACCCCTCACAGACTGGTAGGTTTTAGACCCTGAACTTCTTTAACTACGAGTTTTCCACAGCAGTGATTCAATAGAAAAGTTGTTCTTAAGACCACAATTCAATATGAGGAAAACTTTAAATGATCACATTTCATTTTAATAATGGGCTGACACAATGTAGAGGTAACTGAATAAGGCCGCACCTGGCAAAACAGAATGGGAGAGAGGCTGTCCAGTTCATCAACCAGCACAAGGTTTTTGAGTGGTCTTGGCTGAAAGAAGAATGTGTCTCCTTCTTCTAGTGGCATGGCAGATGAAAATTCAGGTTCTTCATCATCATCTCCAAGATGGGCAATCTGATATAAATAACTGGGGAAAAGCAAATAGACTTTGTCATAGGCTATGTGCAAATGATTGGGCATAGTTAGGTTTCAGTATACTTGGATGTGATTAACAAATTTAGCTGAAAAACTTCATTTGCAACCAACACCCATGTAAAAATCAGGATGCAGCAGTACCCATCTATAATCCCAGAGCTGAGGACACAGGCATGGATCCCTGGAGCTTTCGTCCAGCCAGTCTATGCAAAATCAGCACACTTCAGGCTCAGTGCAAGACCTTGTTTCAGAAAATAAGGTAAAGAGCCTTGAGGAAGAAACCTGATATTGACCCCTGGCCTATATAATCATACACACTACCACTGGAAACAAGTCAGAAATAGCACAAACTCCTAGAAAGTATCTACATTTTAATTATGAGAAAACTGAGCTTAAATTAGTAAAGTATTTGTATACATGACAAGAGATACTGGCAAGACCATGTCATTTATATAAGTAATTTAAGTTGTAGATACTGGTTTTAAATTGGAAACTATAGAGTTCAGATTTCTTCCATTTGGCAATGAAGATCCATCAAAGAATGTTATTACAAAGACCTAGGAAAAAACATCACTAAGGATTGTCCTATCTTGTTGAGGTGTGGAGACAAGTCTATAAACTGGGTTTTCGCAGGAAACCCAAAAGAATTTAGACTGTAACCACAAAAAAATAGTAGAAGAAAAATAAATTAAGAACTCACGAGTTACTAGAAATGGCCCTTTAATCATTAGCAAAAAATCCTGACAATGGCACATTGGTGATGTGGGCAGAAAGTGTAAGTACTAGTGAACTTCAAGTTTAGGTCTGCACAAGAAGTATTTGTGGAAACCTCTCTGGTTTTTAGTTTTCTGGAGACAATCATCTCACGATGTAGCCCAAGCTGGCCTCGAACTTGATACTCTTTTGCTTTAGCCTTGCAAGGGCTGGGATCTAGGTATGTACCACCATACACTCAGCTAAAGATATTCCTACAGACATTCAGAGGTAGTGACTGAAGCCACTGAAGTAAAGGAAGCTAACAAGAAAACGAACACAAAAATGGGACTGGAGGGAATGCTTCGGTGGTGGCGGTAGAGCTGGTTTAAGAGCCTTTTCTGGTCCTGGAGAGGACCTAAGTTTGGTCCCCAGTGTCCACATTTGATGGCTCACAATCATATGAACTCAAGTTCCAGATGCCCTCTTTGGGCTTTCTATATGTACATAGTACATATAGAAAATTAGAGCAATACTTCTCTAGAAAAACCTTAACTATTCTGTGAAAAGCTCCCTAGTCCTGAAACCACACTGCCCTTTTACTATTTGTGGTAACCAAAGTAAACTGGGACAATAAAAGCATTACTTACTGATTTCCAAATTCTGATGCCACAAAAAGAAAGCCTGTTTTAAGCACACACATAGCAGCAGCAACAGGCACAGTATCAAAATACTTCAGGCGGATCTCAGTTACCTGGAGCAAAAAGACTAGTGTAAAGGTAAGTGCAGCTTGGCCACAGTAGCCCGCTATTATACATCACAAGCAGAACTAAGTAAAACACTATGCTCAGTATCTAAACCATAAGCGAACAAATGACAACTCAGACTTGCAAGGCTGATTTGCTTATACATGGTCTACTGTTCTGTTTCAATGCCAAAGTTAATTTAGACTGACCCTATAAGGTATAGAAAAATTGAAAATGAGTACCTAACCTTTACGAATCATACCAATTTCCCACTAAACGGCTATCTAGATAACTAAAATTGCCCACTGTTAAGGACCAAGTCAAAAAAAGACCATACATATTATCAACTCTGAAGACATGAGTTATCTTATTCATATAAATTATTGTTATGGCTTTACAAGACCAGATACTTGTTAGCCAGAATGAGAAAACCTATTTTACATTCAAACCCCAAAATAACCACTTTTTAAGTTATCTAAATTTCTTTTCCTTCCTTTCTATTAAAAATAGATTGTCTCATACAATACATCCTAGCCAGTTTCCTCTCCCTCCACTTCTCCCAGGCCCCCAACACCTCCCCTCTCCCATATTCACTCCCCCTCCATTTTTCCTCTTCAAAAAAGAGCAGGCCTCCAAAAAGGGACAAAACAAGATGCAATAAGACCAACAAGACAAGGCAAAAGCCCTCTTTCTGACTTATCGAGTATCAAATTTCTCCCTATCTTCACTCAGGTGCAAAGCAGCTTTGTAAATCTTACATGTATATATAGCAAGTACTTTAGACAAGGGTCTTAAATTATATTCAAATAAAAAATCAAAATAGACTACAACAAATGCATATTTCCCCACTCCACCCATGGTCTACTTACCATATCTTCATCTGTCTCCAAAGTGATCTTAAAGATATCTCCCTGCTCCGTTTGGGCCAAAAAGAAGAACATGGACTTGGTCTTATGGGTTGCAGAGCACACAAAAATCATTCCTCTTTCAGGGTCATCCAGGTCATTCTAGCAAGGCCAAATATATAACCAACATCTTAGAAATAGGTACTCCTTACTTTAGAATTCAGAACTTTAACACTCAAGTACACATAATTGTATGTGTACTAACATACAAATATTAAGCACAGTAGCTGCCAACTGAACAAATCAACTTGTCTGTTAGAAACATATACTAAATGCCCAGTAACCAAAAAACAGCTAATATTCCATTCTGCAGCCTGATCAGATCAGTAAGGCAAAAATCATCTCCAGAGAAAAATGTCAGAAGAGATATGAAATTAAAAGTCATTTCAGCCTGTGAGCAAAAATTTAAAACCCAAAAACTACATTCATTCACACTGCCATGGGGACCATCCATCACCAACCAGTCAGTGTAGTACCAAATTCTGTTGCTCTGAGTTTTTAATGTTAACATCTCATAAAATATTTCTGCTAGCAAACTATGAAATTTTATAGCAAAGTCCTGTCCATTAGATACTCAGGAAATGTCTGATCAACAGGGTGATTTCACTGTTTTTAGTCAAGGTTAAGTTTCCGCTTAGGTTTTTAGGAAATTAATGGATTTCCACACAGATCAACTAACTAAACCCTATTAGGTTAAACCTAGAGCCAACATTAAAAATAGATTATTTAAAGTTGAGGGGGAAGGCTGGAGAGATGGCTTGGTGGTTAAGAACACTGACTGCTCTTCCAGAGGACCCAGGTTCAATTCCCACCACCCACAAGGCAGCTCACAACTGTCTGAAGATCCAGTTGCAGGGGATCTGACACCTTCACACCAATGCATATAAAATGAAGTTAAATAAACCATAAAAATATTAATTAAAAAATAAAAATAAAGTTTAGGGGGAAACAATGTCAGACCTGATGCAGGAATAAGATCGATAACGTATTCACAGGATGAATAGACTGCAAAGCAAAGTATAATTACAAAACTCAAAGACCACCATCATAGTCTGTGAGCTCACAATAAAGTGAACAGGCAGGCACCACCTTAGTAAAGTGATAGTTTGCTCAATAGGCAGAGTGCTCACCTAGCACACACAAAGCCTTGTGTCCAAGAACTGAATATATGAGGCACATGCAGGACGTGCCCATAATCCTGCCACTTGGAAGGGCACAAGGATTACAGAAAGACTGAAAGTTTTGATCCTATTCTGGGTTAGATAATAATAAACAAAATAGTAATTTCACCTTTTAAAAATACCTGCTTTAGAAAAATAGCATTTATTTCTTCGAATAACTAAAACTTGACAACAGATAAATTTATGATATACTAAGGGCCAGTGAGATATACTAGGCTTAGCAAGCTGTCTGCTAAGCTTGCTAAGCCTAACAGCACGAGGTCAATTTTGAGGCCCGCATGATGGAAGACCAAAACTGATTCCTCCAGTTTGTCCTGCAACCTCCTTGGCATACATGCACATAAAATATTAAAAAAGAGAGTCAGGACACGTGGTGGTAGGACACATCTTTAATCCCAGCACTCAGGGGCAGAGGCAGGTAGATCTCTGTAAGTTTGAGGCCAGTCTGGTCTACACAGAGAAACTCTGTCTAGGGAAAAAGAGAGAGAGAAAGCAACTATGCTGTAATCATAAAAATGTAATTCACTTCCTAACAACAATCTTTCCTCTATGACAAAGATCTTACCCGTCTCCTGGGAATTGGACATCGGATATCTGGTTGGTCACCAAAGTTCTTATAGGTGATATAATTTTCAGAACAGATCAGCACTCCACTTGGACCATCTGACCCTCCAGGAACTGTGAGAGGAAAAAAAAAAACAACTTAACAGTGACTTGAACTACTCTGACCTGCTTTTATTTAACTGTTCTTTTTCCCACTTGATGAGGTTGAGTGCCAGAAGCTAAAAGACAAGCAAACCAAATATTTCTTCCCCCAATGTTCACTGTTAGTTCAAGAACTTGAGAGGTGGAGGAGGCAAGAGGATCAAAAGTCAAGTAACCTTCAGTTACAGTGAGTTTGGGGCTAGTCTGACCTGTATTAAAACAAAGCCAGAAATGTAGCTTCTATCTGTAATCCTAGCACCTAGGAGAATGGTGAATAAAGGATTCAAGATTTATCTACACTGAAAGATTCAAAGCCAGTCTGAGTTATAAAACAGTTCCAAAAAACAAAATAAATAAAAAATTGGGGACCAGTTGGCAAAGTGCTTTCCAAACAAACAAGAGGACCACTTAAAAGCTGTAAGCGAAAGCACACCCTGTAATCTCATATCCCGGGGGTGGGGGGTGCTGTTGCTGTCAATGATCTTAGCTGCTGAGTCAGTCACATCTCCAGGCCCCTTCTTCGGTTCTGATACTCACATAAAGCCATATAGTCTCCTACAGTTTTTTAAATAAATAGCTTTTATTATTTTACTACCTCTCTGAGCAAATATATTTTGTGTTCTTTTCCTTTTTGAGACAGGCATCTCATTCATTATACATGCCCAGGACTGGCCTCAGATACAGTAAGATCCAACTGCCTATATCTCTCAAGTGCTTGGACTAAAGGCATGTCACCATATCCGGTGAAATTCTTTCTTTATGGTTTTTTGAGACAGGTTTTCTCTGGAGCTTTGGAGTCTGTCCTGGAACTCACTCTGTAGACCAGGCTAGCCTTGAACTCACAGAGATCTGCCTGCCTGTCTCTGTCTCCCAAGTGTTGAGATTAAAGGTGTGTGTCACCACCAACGGCTAATTTTTTTTCTTAAAACAGTAAAAAATAAATGGTGGTAATTGAGGGTTGGCTCTGCAGTTAAGAGCATGTTGCTCTTCTGAGGACCTAAGTACGCCGGGTGGTGGCACCTTTAATCCCAGAACTCCAGGGGGCAGAGACAAGGGGATCTCTGTGAGTTCAAGGCCAGCCAGGTCTACAGAGTGAGTTCCAGGACAGGCTCAAGTTACACAGAGAAACCTTATCTCTAAAAACAAACAGAGGACCCAAGTTCAGTTCCTAATACTCAGGTCAGGTGGCTCATTAACTGCCCATGACTGCAGCTCCAGATCTGACATCCTCTTAGGTCCTTGGACACCACATATAAGTAGCAATAACTTACACAGACATATTCACACAAAAATAAATACCCGAAAACAAACTGTTATGTTTGAGCATGAAGATGGACATGAACAAAGGTGTTCATGTGAAGGTCAGTGGCCAACCACAGGAGTAGGTTCTCTCCTACCAAAGAGGCTGTAGTTCCAAGAATCAAACCCAAATCTTCAGATTTGGTGGCAAGCACCTTGTTAAGCTACTTTGGGGACCACCAATTTCTCTTTAGATTTATATTAGTAACGCTTTTCACAGTATTTCATCTAAACCTTCAAATTCATAAACTGACTTCAGAGGGTAAGAGTTATTAAAGAGTTAGATACTTCAAATACTTGGCACAGCACCTTTTGCTTGTTTTTACAGACAAGGTTTCTCTGTGTAGTCCTGGCTGTCCTGGAACTCATTCTGCCGACTCATTCTCCAACTCAGAGATCCCCTGCTGGGATTAAAGACATGTGGCGCCCAGTCTCTCTCCCTCCCTCTTTTTTTTTTAAATCACTTTAAAATATTTAGCCTCAAAAAAAAAAAAATAAAATAAAACTTGGTATGGTAGCTAACATCTCTAATTCCAACACTAGAAACTAAGGCAGTTCCATGAGTTCCCGGTGAGTTTGGACGATCTAACCAAGATGTCAAACTTACTGAGTTTGGGCATAAAATGAAGCAAATAAAAGATACAAAACAGGCTAGAGATGGCTTAGCAGTTAATTAAGAGCACTGGTTCTCTTCCAGAGACTAGGATTCAATTCCCAACACTCACATGGCAACTCACAACAGTCTGTAACTCTAATTCATAGGGATCCAATATCTTTTTCAGGCCTCCAGAGACATACAAAAAAGCAAAACACCCATATAAAGTAACTTTTTCTTTTAAGCACAAAGCAGCACTGGAGAAAAGTACCTGTAATAAGGAAGTTGCCGTGTTCCTCCAAGGGTTCACTGTATTTTCTAACCACATGATTTAAACCAAGGTCTAATTCATAAAAAGTGAGCGTCTGCTGGGTGTTAGCTGCTGCTTCCCCTGTTGGATCATTGTCTGCTTCCTGTAGGACAGTGCCACAAAGACTAATCAGGAAATTTTAGACTTAGAAAGGATAACAGGACCTTATATTTACACAATGAAGTAAAAGGTTCACAGATTCCAAACAGTTTGACAAAGTTCATGCTACAGCTACAAGGACACCAATCTCTATTCTGTATCCAGGGATGCCACTACTAGAGGATGCTGCTTTCTGTCCAGAGCAAAGGGTAGTATGCTTTGCCTTTCACTATTCCCCTTCTTAAAAATACATCAAATAGAACTCTGTATTTCTCATGCAGCTCCTCCCAATAAATATCTCAGTCCACAGTCCGGTCACAATCACAGCAAAGGATGTGACATAGTCAAGTGCAAACATTTTGAAGGTTTTCAGTAAAGCATTTTAATGTGAAAAAGACCTGCCAGAAAAAAATAATTTAAGAGCTGTGCGGGTGATGGTGGTGCACACCTTTAATCCCAGCACTCAGGAGGTAGAGGCAGGCAGACTGCTTTCAGTTTGAGGCCAGCCTGGTCTACAGAGCAAGTTTCAGAACAGGTTCCAAAGCTACAGAGAGAATCCTACATCAAAACGCCCCCCCCCTCAGGGTCCCGGAATGATTTGAGAAAAAAAATTAAATAATAATAAAGGCTTTAAGACCTACGTCCACACAATGAAGGTAATTATTTTATGGAAAAAAAATTGAGATGAATAGAGAGAGAGAGAAAGAGAGAGAGACTTCAGTACCTCATAATCCATTTCCAAACAAGCAAACATAGGATTTTCAAAACCCACATCTACTCCAACCACATGATATACTAGAGTGTTCGCTTTGTGGGCCTCCAGGGGAGATGAAATGGTAAGTCGAGCTGCAGCATCTCTGTTCAAGATATATACCAATTTTTGTTTCTCAATTGCACCTATAGTTGAAGGAGATGAAACACACCAGATTTCCACTTGATGAATAAAGAACCTTAGATATACACAATGCTATTCTTTTAAAATAAGATTAACAGTTATCACTAACTGTACAAGTAGCGTACAGCTCTCTATTGTTAGCAGACAAAAAAAAACATCATAACCCCTTCTAAGAAAAACAAATCTTAATATCCCTCTAATTCTTCAAAAAGTTTTAAGGTTCCTTGGACTTAAGAACAGTGAGAAATACAATACTAAGTAATATTTTTGTTAGCTATTCTTTGAACTAGGCCTAGGGGTTCAAAGGGTTGCGCTCCAGAGGCCTGATCAGATACAGAGTTTCCTTCAATAACTCATCAGAGAAGAGACATGAATGTGAATCATCACTTCAGGCTGAAGAAAGCAACCACATTGACGACACAACTAAGATCCTTTCCCCCCAGCCTTTGCTGTAGAAGAATTATTTTTTTCCAACTAGATAAAAATTACTTTATGACTTTCCTACTATTTTAAAAGGAAACCTTTAAGAAAATTAAACAGACTACAAATGTAATGCCAAATGTTAGCATATTAAGTGATAGACTAAACACTGCGAAGATTGTAGCATATTATACAGTACACTGAGCACATCAAAAAAAAAATCAGAGAAGCACTCAAGAGTAAATAAAGTAAGTCACTCACTAATCATAACAGCTCTCCCTTTGGGATCCACAGCTAAGAACTGGCCAGGAACAATACGGCGACATCCACTTTTGCCAAAAGTTTCTTGGTGAATTTTCTCAAACATATTCTTAGATGGCTGGTATTCCAAGATAACAATTCGGCCTGAGTCACTACCAACTACAATGTAGTCTTTAGTGCCACCTGTCAGCCTAAAGGCCATAAGTGACCGAATAACACCAAATACTTCCACAGTGAGGAGAGTATGTACTTTGCCGGTATTAGGGTCTGGGCGAAGTAACTCCAAGATCTTCCCACGAGATACAACAATTTCCTGTTGCTTGGTTCCTAAATCACCAAAAGATAAAGATCATAAACACCCAGAATAAGCCCCCAAAATAAGCAGGATGGACAGAAAGGGCAAATGGAATTAAATTAGTTGACAGAATCTATATTTTGAACTAATTTATTATACTTGAAAAGGTACTTTCCGCTGGGCAGTGGTGTTACACGCCTTTAATCCGAGTTGGAGGCCAACCTGGTCTACAGGGCAAGCTCCAAACAAAAGCTTTTGAGACAGAGAAACCCTGTCTCAAAAAAAACAATAAAAGGTAGTTTCCCAAAATTGACCTAACCAAAGTAATTATCAAAAAAACTTTTATAAAGGGTTACATAAGTAAAAAACAAAACAACCTTATTTTCCTAAAATTGGTCACCAATATACACAACTGGGAAGTACCTGATACCAATAATCATGGTCCTACATGGACTCAGATCCTTATGTTCGTATGGCAAGTACCTTACCCATAACTCTTAGTTGTCAGGTTTGAGCAACAAGTACTTTCACTGGATAAACTATCTCGCCAGTCCTATTTTTTTCTTAAGACTATGTATCTTAGCCCGGTGGTGGTGGCAACACACGTCTTTAACCTCAACAGAAGCAGAGGCAGGCAGATCTCTGTGAATTCAAGGTCAGCATGGTCTACAGAGCTAGTTCTGGAACAATCAAAGACACAGAGAAACCCTGTTCTGAAAAACAAAAAGCAAGCAAAAAAGAAAAAAAAATGGGGGGGGTGGAGAAAGACAGACACTATATATCTTAACTTAGGCTAGTCTCAAACTCATGTTCATAGTAGGTCAGTCTCCTGAGTGCTAGGGCTACAGGCATCAACTATCACACCCAGTTAAAATGTTCTTTTGAAAACTCATATCAAACTCCAGATTAAGAACTGTAATCCCAGCTCTGGGAGGCTAAGGCAGGAGGCCATCTAGGACTACAGTGAGACTGTCTGGGGGGTGGGGGGACCATGACTTTATGATTTGTACAGCTTATGCCTTACAACAATACACAACTTGGGAAGAGATATGCACCTATACTTAGAATAATTAACTGGAAAGAAATGCACCTGAAATTAGGTGACAGATAATATACCATAATTTAACAAACTCCACAAATGTTTTTTATAAATGGAAAACATTTCCTCAACAAAAGTACTATATCTATAAATTTACTTCAGTTCACGAAGTTAATACCTAGAGAACTTACCAGAGAAGTTGCCATGGATGGCAAAACTGATGCCAGTGGCCCGCTGTAAGGTCAGGTTGTACAGAAACATGGTGACGGTGACAAGCAAAACTGAGACACTCAATCCTTCGAGTCTTGGCTATACCAACAGTATCAAGTCAAAGTAGGCTACAGACTAAGAAAAAAAAAACCCAGAAACATTACTGTTTTTAAAAGAACTTCTGCATAGGGATGTCTGGATGAAGACGGACTCAAGCAGAGCACAACATTCATCACTGAGAGTGCCTTTTCAGGCTGGGATGGAGCTCATTGTTAGAAATCTTTGCTTAGCACGCATGAGACCCTGGGGTGCATTCTCAAGGGAAAGGAAAGACAGCATCATTTCTATGCCAGGCACCATTCTAGTACACTACACCTTTACTTTTCATCTCAGAGTCCTACGAAGCCTACACATTGGCATGACCCTGCATTCTGAGTGCCGAGAGACTGAAGCAGGAGGATATCTGCAAGTTTAAAACCAATCTGAGTTACGAGCTACACAGAAAATGCCAGAATGGACAATATTACAATACAATACCCTGTCTTAGGTTTTTCTTTTTTCCTGAGACAAGGACTCATCATTATGTTGTTCTGGAACTGAGAAATTCTCCTGCCTCCCCTCCTCCAGGTACCGAAATTAAAGGTGTGCAAATATACACCCAGCAACAGTTTGAGGAATAAATAAAAATCCAGACATCATGGCTCTCTTCTATAATCCCTGGGGAGTCAGAAGAATTACTACAAATTCAGTGGCCAGCCTAAGCTAATACAAAAACAAAACAACAAAAACAAACTATGGTCAAGGAAACTAAAGCTCAAAAATTATATTCATTGCCCAACATACAGAAAGTGAAGTGCCAGGAACTAGAACTTGTTCAATTAATGTGACATGCCTGTATCTTTTTGTCAGACAAATGAAAACTTAAGGTTAACTGTAGTCCAAATCATTCAAAACTCAAATGCCCAGTAAAAACTTCAGATCCATTTCCCAATGATCCAATTCTTTTTGGGAATAAATCTTTCCAACCTTATCTTCCCATATGCTTATATATGTGTAGAAATAAATCTTTCCAACCTTATCTTCCCATATGCTTATATATGTGTAGAAAAATTCAAGTACACACATTTGTGCCATTTTATGCCCTCTATTTAACAACCAAAGGTTGGGTACTAGATATACTCACTATGCTGCAAGTTCTCTATGAATTATTGAGTCACCAATAAAGGGTCTTTTATTTGCTACAAATACTATATTCAATGCTTACATTATAATTCAATTAGCCAAACTGCTAATACTACACATACAGATTAATGAGTATACCTCTAAGATTTTTTTCCCAAAAGTGGAACTGGCAGATAGCGGGATTTAAAATTTCAAATTGTTAAATTTTGGTACTTCCAAACTGACTTTCAGTGGCACCATAAGCAGCCAAAGTGATGTTAAGACTTTGGACATTTGCTTTACAGATAAAAACTGGCGTCTTGGTCTAGTCTTCACTTGCATCTCCTAAGGCTCTATATTTGAGAATTTTGTGTCCGTGGCGATGGGAAGGAAACCCCTGGCCTTGTGGTTACACTTCAGATGGGCGATTAAAATAAACGCCTATTCACTCAATGAACAACTAAACCAAATGGGTTTCCTACCATAGGGAAGGGTACACCCTGGAGGAATATCACATGAGTACTCCAGAGGGAGACTTTAACCGCCAACACTTGGAAAGCTTCCCTTCCCCGGCCCTCCCCCAACCTAGGGCAGACACTATTGACCTTTATTTTTTTTCTTTTTTAAGAAGGAAAAAAAAAACAGGTTCAGAAGACAAAACAAAGTTCAAGCCAAATTCTCGGATCCAAAGACTGTTTCTGTTGTTTACAGCTTTTGAGCAAGCTGAGTTCTTAGACCTTCGCGTTAGGAGCCGACTCCCTCCGGGGTCTCACTATCCCAGCTCGGGCCTCCCATCCCCCGAGAATACTGCCTCAACCTCCCCGCGGGCTGGAAAGAAGACGAGGCTGCCACGTCAGACTTGCGAGCCGTGTTCTGAAGAACTCGTTCCCACTCTGCGCCCAGAAGCGGGGGAAGAGCCCAGGAAGCCATTTGCGCACCGCAAGCGTTTTCCTAACCTCAAGCCTACCGAATCTCTCTGGCTTAAAACGGCCTCTGCGACGCCCGCCAGAGCGCCTCGCAGCTCTCTCGCGTGACGCTTCCCGCTTCTTCTGCGACAGAGAAGTTGCCAGGCCGCTTTTCTAGCCTGCTGAAAGAAGGATGGCGTCAGTATCCGATGGATGTTGAAGTCCTTCAAGGCCTAAACCACAGCGAGGGCTAACGCGCCGGCGTCCGCCATTAGCCCTCAAGACGGGCCTTCGGGTGGCGCGCGACGGGAAAAGGTATCCAGCCTCCGCCTGATAAATGTGCGTAATTTTAAGAAGATTTTCATCGAGGGTCTTCGGTCTTTTAAGTTATTTAAATATTACATATTACAGTAAATTTGCTGTAGAATAAAAAAATTAATTTTAAAACTAGACTTCAAATTCGTTGATCAGGCATTTCTGTGGACAGCCCAAAGGTCGCCGCGCCAACGCAGAGGGGACCTCGCGATCCAGGAAGCGCCTAACAGGAACCAAGATGTCGGATTTAGAATCCCCTCAGAGGTTGTCAGCACCTCCACCACCGGAGGGGGTGGGAGGAGGCCGCTGCTCCGAAATCTCCACCGAGCTCATTCGCTCTCTGACAGAGCTGCAGGAGCTGGAAGCTGTGTACGAACGACTCTGCGGCGAGGAGGTGGGGAGCTGATCCTCCTTTTTTTTTCTGGAGGAATCCAGCGGCACAGGACGTCGGAGGCGTCATTCTCTTTACCAGGGGAAGCTAACACCTACCCAAGACGCTTTAGTGTAGTTGGGCATTTGGGGACACCTGTCAATTCTAGTCTCTCAAGCTTATTTGGCCTGTTTTCTTGGACTGTCTTTTTTCTTGGTCTGCCCCGGTATTGATTTCCCTGACGAGTAACGCTGGAAGTGGCGTGTGCTATTTATTTATGCCTACATACATTATTTATTTGCTTTTCAAACTAAGAATCGCTTTGGCCTGGGAAGTGACAAGAAATGAAAGTTTCTTCTCGACTCATGTAAGGGAGAAGTCACTGCAAATTAACTAGAAGTTTTAAGACTATTTTGTAGAGAATGATTGTGTGATTTCAGCCTTCCAGTTAAATGCCAAACTTTGTAGGAGATTGGACATTCTCTTATTTTGAGAAGGCCTCGTCTTTGCCCAGACTGTCTTCAGATTTGCCACCTTCCTGTGGCATCCTGTCACGCTGCTGGAATTGTAGGCAAGCTCACAACCCTCTAGGAGGGTTGAAATCTCTCCGCTAAGAGTTGGGATGTTAAAGGCTAAGACGAGGCACAGCTGTCTAGCCACAGACAAGTCATTTCACCTCTTGTCCCTTTGATGTATAGGTGTGGACAGAATTCTGATTGCCTTTCAATTGATAGCTTGTTGTTATCCTCTGTGTATACCAGCTTCTTCCGTGGCAACCTGGTGCTGGCAGTTCATTTTCCAGTGTGGTTGGAGTCCTTGCTAATCAGATATAAACGCTGATCTGAAAGTTTGGTAGCTGTTTTTCCCAGTGAACTTTTTTCTTTTTTCTAACTCTTTGGAAATTGCTTTTGTTTAGCCACTACATCTTATTCTGTTTCTTTTTAACATTTGTGTGTTGGGGGAAGGAAGTGTGTCATAGCACCAGTGTAGAAGTCAGAAGACAATTTTCAGAATTGGTGTCTCCTTTTACCATGTGGATCCTGAGGATCAAACTCCAGTCATCAGACTTGATGGCCAGAGTCATCTCTCCAGGCCTTGTTTTGATTTTGAGATAGGGTCTCATGTAGCTCATATAGGCCTCAAACTGACTACGTAGCTAAAACTGGCCTTAACTCCAGCTTGTCTTCTGAGTGCTGGGCTGAAAGGTTACATCACCACACATCCAGATTAGCCACTAAACTTCCGAGACTACTTGTGTGGCACACTCTACAAATAGTACTGAGTAAACATCTGCTTGTTCCCATTGTGTTATTCATCTGCTGGATGGAATCAGGTATACTTGAAATGTGTGCTGTGCATACACCTATAATGCTAGCACTTGGGAAGGAAAAGGCAAAAGTTCAAGGTCATCCATTCTGTGTTTCAGAATAGGTGAGAGACCACTCTGAATTGCATGAGACTCTCTATCAAAAGAAATATGAGAAAGATTTCATAGGCAATGATTTATTAGTCTGCCACAACAAACCAAAGCAGCGTGGATGTCCCAAAGGGACTGTAGTGGGAGGAAAAATTTCTGAAATGGGATTCACTTTTTAGCTAGGTTGAGTTACATAATTTTGTTTGTTTTGAGACAGGGTTTCTCTATGTAGTACTGACTATCTGGGAACTTGATATATACACAAGGCTGGCTTCAAACTCACAGAGATCCAAGTTCCTCTTCCTCCCAGTGCTGGCATTAAAGATGTGTGCCACTGTACCTAGCGAAGTTAGATAACTCTAAAAGTGCTTAAAGTTCCTTCTTCCTAGAGCTAGGGATAGAGTTTAATATTTGAACACTTGCCTGGCATGTACAAGGTCATAAATTTAATTCCCAGTAACTTAAAAAAGGAAATTCCTAGCCAGGCATGGTGGTGCAGAGGCAAGCAGATCACTTGAAGCTGTACTGGTCTATGCAACAAGTTCTAGGATAGCAAGGGCTACACAAAGAACCCCTGCCCCTTCCCTGCCCTGAAACCCTGCCCCTTCCCCGCCCCCCCAAAAAAAGAAAATTCCTCATACCCATTCTGAGTTAAAGTGTTTGTTTATGTTCCAGAAAGTGGTGGAGAAAGAGCTAGATGCTCTTTTGGAACAGCAAAACACCATTGAAAGTAAGATGGTCACTCTCCACAGAATGGGGTAAGTATATATCACAGCAAAAGTTGTACTGTAAAGTGGGAACCACTGGATAAAATTAGTTTTCTTAGCCAATAGTCCAGGCCCTTAGGAGGGTAAGGTGGAAAGCTTGCTGCAAGTTCAAAACTAGCCTAAGCTAGAGAGTGAGTTCCTGTCTCAAGAAAAGAAAAAGAGGATTCTTTTTCCTAACTTTTGTATTATGAAATGACAAGCATTTGAAATGGAATGGAGCAATAACACAAAGTGAGCACCTAAGGATATACACTTTGATAGTTATCAAAAAGTCCTTGAAACTCAGCATGATGGCTCAAATCTGTACTCAACCCTTGGAGTTGGAGGTATCAGGAGTTCAAGGCCAGCATGGACCATGAGACCCAGAAAAGAACAAAGGTCTTTGGCTTAAACTACAATCAAGCGTGGTGCTACACAACTTTAAAATTCTAATACCTAGGTGATAGGGGCAAGTGGTTATGGGGTTCAAGGCCAGCGTCAGCTACACAGTGAGCTAAGAGGCTAATCTAGGCTATGTAAAACCCTATCCAAAAGCAAAACAAAAATAATCACTATTAACCAACATATAACCTTAATAGAGATGCAAATTTTGGCCAGGTGGTGGTGGTACATGCTTTTAGTCTCAGCACTTGGTAGACAGGCAAGCATACCTCTGAGTTTGATGCCAGCCTGGACAACAGAGTGAGTCCAGGACTACACAGAGAAACCCTGTCTCAAAGACAAGAAAGAAAAGAAAAATTCTGAAACCCATGAATTATAGACTATTTTGGTGGTTGGTGGGGTCCAGAAATATGTATTTTAATAATTCTCCCAGGTGATTCTGTTTTGCAATTCTAGTTTAAGAACTACTGCTTTTCTTCTGGTGGGGGTGGAGGTGACACACGCCTTTAATTTCAGCACTCAAGAGGTAGAGGCAGAGGAATCTCTGAGTTCAAGGCCAGTCTGGTCTACAGAGCAAGTTCCAGGATAGCAAGGGCTACACAGAGAAACCATGTCTTGAAGCTCCCCCCACCCCACAAAAAAGAACTACTGCTTTTATCAATTTTGTATATTTGCTGGGCATTGTTGTATATGTCTATAATCTAAGCATTCAGGAAGCTGAAGCAGGAAGATCTCAGTTTGAGGCCAGCTTGAACCCCTGCCTCAATAAATTTAAGGCTATCCAGGCCTACATTAGACATCATTATCAAAGCAAACAAAGAAAGAGTTGGGGACGTGGCTCAATGATAGAGCATTTTCCTAGCCTGCTTTCTCTCTCTCTCTCTGTCTCTCTGTCTCTCTCTCTCT
>LOEQ01004031.1:0-17008 GCA_001685075.1 Bramus lutescens
AGGAAGGAAGGAAGGAAGGAAGGAAGGAAGGAAGGAAGGAAGGAAGGAAGGAAGGAGGAAGGGAAAAGAAAAATGTAAAAATGAAAAAGAAAAGAAAAGGTTTTGTCAGTATGTTTTGAGACTAGAAAACTCTATAGACGCCATTGGGTTGTTTTGTTGTTGTTGTTGCTGTTGTTGATCTTCTATTTCAGGTTATGCAGCCGAACCCTAAGGATAGTTTCCCAGTGAGCTTCCCTTGCAGAAAATTGAATTTTCATTTGCAAGTGGTTATCAGCTAGCGATAACTTCTGGTTTATCTTCAGTAAACACATGGAGCATGTGTCTACTTCTCCTGTTAGCTATAGGATCCCATCTGGTATGGACCCTTGCAGACCCTGTTCATTCTGCCTCAGTCTCTGAGTTCGTATGTGCACCAACCCTGTTGTGCCTAGAAAGCCTTGGTTCCTTGGTATCCTCCATGCCCCCTTGCTCTTAAACTCTTTCTGCCTCCTCTTCTACAGGGTTCTTTTAGCCCTCAGAGGAAGGATTTTATGGAGACATCTTCTTTAGGGCTGCCTGTTCTGAAGTCTCAATCTGCATAATGTCTGGCTGTGGGTCTTTATGTTTACTTCCATCTGCTGCAGAAGGAAGCTTCTCTGATGATGGCGCAGTAAGGCAATGATCAGCATATAGCAGAATGTCATAAAGAACTATTTCTCATGACATTCCTTTAGTACAACAGTAGTGTTTGTTTTTTTCCCTAGGTCCCTGGGATCTCTAGTCTCAGGTTCTTGGTCACCTAGGCAGGGTCAGTTATAAGTTCCATCTTGTGGAGTGGACTTCACATCTCTCACAAGGGTTGTGCCAACATTACCGTAGCCTATTTAGCCAACAAAACATTATTGTAGATATAGAGCTTTTAGCTGTGTTGGTGCTGTTTCTCCTTTAGTAGTGTGCAGAGTGCCTTTCTTATACCAAAGATGCTAGCCCATAGGGATGAAGGCTCTTGATAGGCACCAGCTCGACTTCCCCATGTTCAGTGAGTTTGTGTAGAAGTTGTCTTCAGCAATGTTTGTAGAGACAAAGTATAGACTTGGCAACAGCCTGGGTTGTTTTGGGTTCTCTTGGGACCTCTTTGACCTACAACTCTAGTAGATTATTGTAACCCATTCCCCATACTGAAAGTTTCACTTGGTAACAAGACGCATCCAGCTGGGGCTCTGTCAGCTCTGTCATTTGGTGATTTAATGAAGATCACTTTCATGTGCGTATATACGTTAGGACACTTCTATTGCATTTGCTTCCCATTCCGCTCCTCAAACAGCACTTAATTTCAGCTGTCTCTCCTAGTATTCCATCCCTCACCTCTCTCTTCCTCCACTATCCCTCCCTTTCTAGTTTTCCCTTATCTGTACTATCTAGTATGCTTCTACTTCCTAGAGAGATGTGTCTTTCTTCTCCAGCCCGTATGCTATACTTAACCGGTGTGATTCTGCAGATTATAGTTTGGTTTTCATTGACTTAAAGATTAATATTTACATATAAACAAATACACACCATATTTATCTTACTAGATGTGAATCGCCTCACACACGATGATTTTTTTCTAGTTCTATCCGTTTGCCTGCAAATTACATGACTTCATTTTTAAACCGCTTAGTGATACTCCACTGTGTAAATGTACCACATTTTATTTAACCAGTCATCTGTTGAGGGACATCTAGGTTTTTCCCAATTTCTGGCTCTTATGAACAGAGAAAAAAAAAGAAACAGATTGAGCAAGTTTCTCTATTGCAGGATTAAAAGTTTAAAGATCCTGGGTTAACAGCCCAGGAGTAATGTAGCTGGATCTTGAGGCAGATCAGTTCCCATCTTCCCAAGGAACCACTACACTGATTTCCACAGTGGCTATGAGTCAGCACTTTCACCAGCAACGGATGAGTGTTCCTCTTACTCCACTCTCTTGCCAGCATGAGATATACCCCATTTTTAAATAGTTACTTTCGATGCGATCCAGCTTTTTTACTCCTCCATACATTTTAGCCTTCTTTCAGATGTGCAGTTGAAAAAATCTTTTCCCATTCTGTAGGTTGCCATGTTTTCTAAAAGAAGGTGTCTTTTCCTATATAAAAGCTTATGTGTTTCAAAAGGCAGGACTTTGTTTTAAATCTTAACTGCCTAAATATTTATGTGTTTTCCAGTGTGTGCAATTTCAGGTTTTTGTTTGCTTGTTTGTTTGGTTTGTTTTCTAGAAAATTAAATCTCTAAGTGCTTGGAGATCTGAAATCTACCAAGGACACTTAAGTTCTCTTATATCTCTTTTATTTTTAAAAATTAAATATAAAATTTATTCTTTTTTCTTGAAATAACAATAACAAAAAAGCTTGAAGGGTTTGCTTTGCAGTTTGGCCTAGAGTACATCCACTGTCAGATGCTATTGACTGACCTGACTGCTGAGGTGTGAAGTTGACACTTCCTGTGTAGAAGATCCCACACGTGCTCTGTTAGGCAAAAATAGCATGACAGGACTCACAGTCCTCTGACAGTCCTATTGAACCCAAAGCTCCATCTGAGAACTGGCTCGCTACCATTAGTTTATGTGGTTGTTCATTATAGAGCAGTTAACTTTGCACTACCATAGAGTAGTACCATAGTGGTAAACAACTGATTCTTTAAGAAGTGAAAGGATATTTGATTCTAGACCCATTTGTCTTTATACCTAATGGGGTTAAAAAGTTGATATAATGTGATAATCATAGAGGAGTCAATAAACTATGTTTGCTTACATTCACTATTTCTCTGACATTGTAAGATCATGGTACTCATATTTATGAGGCATCATCTCTTCAAAAAATAAAACATTATAGCACCTAAGACATGTGGAGAGTTTCCCTCATTTTCATGTATTTACATTTCTTATTCTAGTAATTTAATTTCCTATTGTTGTTTTAAGGTCTTTAAACAAGCACACTTCTAGACTTTTCTGTTGTCAACACTATCCTTGACTTGCATCTACAGATCTCACAGATGGTCTATAAGAAGAAATGTGACGGAGGCAGCCACCATATAACACGGTGCAGTCTCTCACAGATGAGAGAGCTGGGTAATTGTGATAAAAACTTCCTATTTTAGGAGTCTTGGTCCCCATATTTGGAAACGTACTTACACTTGTGTATTAGGGTTTCAATTGCTGTGAAGAAACACCCATGACCATGGCAACTCTTATAAAGGAAAACATTCAGTGGGGTGCTTACAGTTTCAGAGGTTTAACCCATTATCATCATGGTGGAACATGGTGGCATGCAGGATTACGTGGTGCTGGAGAAGGAGCTGAGAGTCCTATATCTTGAGCCAAAGGCAACAGGCAAAAGTAAATGAACTGGGATAGCTTCAGCATAGGAGACTTAAAGCCTGCCCTACAGAGACCCACTTTCTTCAACAAGACTACACTTGCTCAAAAACAAGCCACACTTCCTTATAGTACCACTCCCTATGAGCTTATGGGGGAAATTATATTCAAAGTGCTACAACCAGCAAGGCCAGTGTAATGTGGAAACTGGGTCAGGCACTGTATAATATCTCAAAAGTATATTTCCACTAAAATGTTGAGACTCATCAAAATTCTTCTTAATATTATTCACAGATGGCAGAAGAGGGTTAAGTGTTCAGCTGTTTCCATGTTTTCTCTTTCCTTTAAAACACTAGTAATTTCTTCAATAGCAAAGAAGAACGTGCTTGATTTTTTTCTGACCTCTTATAATATTGGTAGACTCCTTTACTAACCCTTAAAACTTTCAATGAAAGTATACATTCATAGGTCCAGGATATGTATTCCCACAGTCTAAATGCATAGGTAGAAGTCAAACTTTATTATCAAAGCCTCAATATTGAAAAAATAATATACTATGTTCTCATTCTCTGCCGCTCCTGCTGATCTTCTTCTAGGTCAGTAAGGCAGTCTTCCTCAAAATTACAAAGTAAAAACAGTCTTTGACTATGGGAAAGCATCCACATCAAACCTGCAATCCCTCAGTGTGTGGCCTTCAATGTTTACCACAGCTGTCTTGTTCCAGTAGGAAACTATGTCCATAATTCAGAACCTGTTTTCTATTTTGGCCCATCATTTCTTTAAATTCCTAGCAACATTTAGTGTTTTAGGTGTATTTCTAGAACTAGAATTCTGAGACATAAGTAATTCAAAGAATTCCTTTGTCCACTATGAACTGAAAAATGCCCACTCATTTTTGATAACCACATCCAAAATAAATAAACTTAAAAGGCTAAGTGTGTTCTTTGTCTAGCCTAAAGAACTTTCTAGAAAGTTTTGATTTAGTATATTCATTTAACATTAATTATTTTAAAGTAACTAAAATCCAAATAGTATATCAATCCAAGTAATTTTAATTATTCTCTTAAGAATATGTGTGTCTGTGTGTAATGTCTATGTGGGTATCCATGTGCACATTAATAAGTATACAGGCATATGTCTTTTATGGTACAAATATAGGTGAGAACATAACACTGATTGTAGATCCTCCTATTTCTTCTTGTTTGAGACAGAGCTTCTCTTGTGTTTCTGCTGTACACTCTATATTACCTGACCTGGAAGTTTCTGAAACTTCTCTGTTTGCCCCCATGAACCTAAGGAAGCTGCCATTACAGACACTCTACGCATGTTCATCTTTTACATGAGTTTTGGGGATTCAAACCGCTTGAAGAACAACTAACTGCTTTTACCCACTGAGCCATCTCACCAGCCCCAAGTCGTTATTCTAATCTCCACAGAAAAGGTGCCTTTCAATTTTGGCATAACATTTCAGAAGCAATCACTGACAAGAACTAGTCCTCTTGAAATGCCTATAACATGTCCAAACTTTAAAATTCTCTGAAGTGATACTTCTTTTCTATGTCCTACATGATGATCCATTCCAAAAGACACAAATATGACATTTAACACTCCAGCGGTAAAACATCAGGAAGTCATTCATCTCACAAAATTATGGCATAAAGTCAAATATACAAAGCATAATTTGGAGGTAACTTAAATATTCATTGAAATGTCTCAGCAGAGTCAAAATATGAATCTCAATGAAACACAGATAGGTCAATATAATTTCTTAAATTCTTGTTTCTTCTCCACATCTTCAGAATACTTTTTTTCCATAGAAGAGTTCTTAAATGTTCCCATATAGTTGGGTATTGGTAGTGCATGCATTTAATCCAAGAACTCAAGAGACAGAAACATGTGGATCACTATGAGTTCAAGGCCAGTTTGGTCTGCAAAAGTGAATTCCAAGACAGCCAGGACTATTACACAGAGAAACCTTGTCTCGAAAACAAAGCAAAGCAAAACAAACAAACAAAAAATATTCACATATCATCATTTTGTCATTCCCTCTCATGTTCACCCTTCATCCAGACATGCATCTTTCTCATTCTGTAGCTTCCCCCTAAACATCCTTGTTCAGTTTCTCTGTGTCTCATGGTTTCCCACCAAGCCCAGTCAATGCTCATTCTCTCTCCTCTGTTTCACCTCCTAGACACGTTCTGTCTTTTCCTAATCTTGTCAGCGTGAATCAGTTAGGCTGATTCATTTATTACGGATCCTCTTGCCATCCATCATCCCACTTATAGGTATCAGCAACGCTTCTGTTTGAAAGACAGAGTAGAAACTCTGTAATAGTGTAAAATCATATTTTCCTTGTTCTATATAGACAGCGAGATTTACCCTAGATGATTGGAAAGAAATAAAGAGATTATATATGTGATATGTACTACATATATAGAATTATATATTTAATATTATCTATGTCAGAAAAAGTCTATGCCAGATATATTGCTCAAAGAAACGATACTGAGATAATAAACAAGATACTTTGGTAAGAATCATGCACCTCACGGGGAGCCTTTCCTACTCCCTGCCGCGTTCCCACCAAGTACCCTGAAGTCAGACTGTCAATAAGCTAAAGGAGAAGGCATTGCAGGAGAGAGGTCAGTGGTTCTAGGAGCATGAGTTAGTGCTGCGGAGAGGGTCACAGCTTGACTCACTGCATTTGCAACTCCAGCTGAGCCTTGTGCTTGCCAGGTGGTGAGGAGGGCAGAGGCAGGCACTGAGCTCCAGAACAGCTGCTCCTTTCTCTCCTTCCACTTAATATTTGGGAATCTGGGCAGTTTGGAGGCAGTCACAAGGGAGCACTAGCAGATGGCTGCCATGCTGTGGGGGTTTATTCTTGAATGGAGAGATCTTCTTTGACTAAAAGCAACTATATTTATATGCTTTGAATATGATCTATTGGGAAACCGGAGAAAGATACATTCATGAAGAAATTAACATTCTTTAATTTGGGCTTTTAATTCAGTTCTTTGTTTCCAGTCATATTTCATACAATATATCAGCCATAGGACAGCAATTTGGCTGGCATCCACAACATTTAAAAAACACAGATAGAGATAAATGAAAGGACTATTTTGTCTCTTCATCAAAGCTTTATCTATTTTAAACATGCCACAATCAGTTGACAGACCTATGAGGAAATTTCTTAAATTCACCCAACACTGACTGTGAAGTATTTTATTTTAAGTACAGTATAAGAGATTTTCCATCGGCATGACCTTCTGTAAGACAGCTATGGAAATTTTTTCCATTTTTCATAAAGAGAAATAAGAAACAAAAATATTATACCTTAATGCAAGCTAAGCAGGTTCAAATCCGATTTTGACTACATTTATACTTGCTACAAAATATCTCAAAAATCCTCCTAAAGAACAAAGAGACAAACTAGAGTTTGGGATTTTTCACTGTTTTTTGTATGTCTGGTATTTTCTTTTCAAAAATATCATGTCCTCCACAAATAAGAGATTAAAATTATATAACTTGTTGAAGCTTATAAAGTGATTTGTACTTCAGAACATTTTTTATCTTTAAGAAAATCTCATTTAAAAAGGCATCTCTACATAGTAAGAGATGTCAATCCAGGGATGCTGAAAGATATCAAAATACTTGGCTGTCAGCTTTGACACAGTAAGCAGGTCTTTCATTTTTCCAGTGAATTGAGGCTAAACCTAGATGTCTTTTGCTTTTATCCACTAAATGATTCAGTTCTCCGTGCTAAAACATGCTGTTCAAGAGAATAGCAAAAGTTTACTATGTAATAAGATATTTACGTGATACACTGATTCAATAGTTATGGTAGAAATAGCTATCAAAAGGATCTAATATTGCTATCCCTGATATGATATGAAATATCAGATTTCCCCAACCTTCTTAAAATGTAAGCTTTAAAATATTAGTACATTAATATTAGCTTCAAGTTAATCCTCCAGAAGGATAAGCTTATAGATCAGTGGTAGACTACTCAACTAGCAAGTATGAGGCCCTGGCTTTGATTGTCACTAAGAATATATTATAATTAAAGTAAAAATATTTTTGCAATAAGTAAACTCTAAATTAAAGACTTTTATATTCAATAATAGTTTCAGTGACCAAGTAGCACCAATAAGTGATGATTGTCTCTAAGGATCATCTTTTTTATACTGAATAGATGGCTAGATTTAATCTTTCTAATGCCTAGTTGTAATCAAGACATTTATTTCCAGTATCTGATTCTAATACAGGAAGAATCCACATTCAACATTACATCATATATAAATCTTCAACTTTCCTTTCAAAACTTTTACTTCTTCATGAATATTCTCCAACCTCCTCTGTCTGCTGTTCACTTCATAACTAACCCATGCCCTGCCTTTCTGCAACTTGTCCAGAACCTCCTAGGATCAAGAATCTAGGTCCACTGAGTTCATATGTGACTTCCTAGAAGCTGTTTCTGCTTTCCTTCATTCTGAACTACTAAAATCTTGCAACATTCTACTTTCTCATTGCTCACCATATCCAATCACCAGTTTCTGCTTGATGTTACTTTTCTGTTATTTCTAAAAGCATACCTTTGGAAGCACATAAATACATGTTTTTAGTTTAGATCTATGCTCTCAGTGGCTGAGTGGTTCTAAATAAATGGTCATAGCTAATCATAACTCTGTAAAATGACTTTTTGTTTATTTGTTCATATTTCTTTTTGCAACATATGTCTTCGCTGTACAGCCTAGATTTTGCTGGCATAAATTTTGCTATGTAGCCTAGGTTGGTGTGCATATGTGATCCTCCTGCTTTGGTCTCACAACTGCCAAAATTAGAGTCTCGTATTTCTGTGCTCAAAATAAAGGAACCTATGGGTAGAAAGTACTTCAATCTTAGATTGAGATAACAATCAAATACATGAATAATTGTAAAAGTCAGCTCAGGTAGAAAATTCAGTTAGAATCAAACTTCTCAAAGTAGAATGTTAGACACGTTGGTTCCTGCATGTTCTTCATATTAGAAGAATTTGAAGTTGGTATAATAAATTAATAGTATTTCCCATGGCCACTTCTCTCAGTCGTGATGCACATTAGCATGTTATAAGATTTATGATATGTAGAGGAAAAAGACAGAACTAGCAAAATAGTTGTCCTAATATCCATGTGTGTATGTGACCAGAAAGCCACGACATGTGTGAGCAGCAACTATATAATGCCTGCAGAAACACTGCTCTGACAAAGGGTTTTGAGAAAATGTTGGCCTAGGCAAGAAATGCAATTGTCTATCATCTTGGAAATTATTTTCAACACATATTTTGGGCAAATAAATAATGTAAAAGAAACCATCTCCTAATATTCAAAGGCATTACAAGTTCCAAAATAGGTTCTCTCCAGTGGGTAGTTATCTCCAAGAACAGTAGAACTGTATTAACCCTCAAAGGCCAATTATTTTTAACAATAACTTCATGACTCTGAAAATATTCCATTTTTCATGCAGTGCCTAGTAATTGCTTATCCAGTCAGCAGCAGATGCAAGATTTCATCTCAGTCGGAAGGTTTAACAGAGTTTTTTTTAACACAATATGGGAAACTGTATAAAGAGTGAACCAAGCTCTCAGGAGTCTCTGGAAATGAGGAAGGCTCTGTCTGTGAAAGAGGCAGTATGTACACACAACTGTCTGAATTCGGAGACATTCATTTCCCAACATAAAGCTGTTTACTATGCACAAGGAAAGGGGCAAATAAGTGCCTGTGGGTGAATGTCTTGATGTTAAAAGCTGAATGCAACACATTTTAGATGGCATGGTGGGAATTCCAAAATCATTTCATTTTTTTTTCTTTTTCTGAGAACAAAAATTAAGTTGTGTTCATCTTTATTGCTCATTCATGACCTGATTTTCTCTCAACAAGGGCATCACTAAAGCGCCTCAGGAACACAGGCCTAAACTATCCTTTTATCTTAATGGAAAAGTGGTTTTCAAATAAATTATCATTTCACAAATCACATTGATCTTATTTACTTGTCATTCTTCAAATTCAGTTTATTCAATAGAACAAACCTCACCCCCACCTATTTAAAGCACAACCTTATTTTTAAAATAAGTTATTAAAATAGAGAATAAAATTAAGTTCCATGTCATTTTAGTAAATTTTTACCTTTTTTATTCCAATGAAAGCCAACACAATTACTATAGCATTATCATTTTATATTTCCGGTATGGTTGTCACGAATGGTAAAGAATCTTCTTTAAATACTCAGAGTTAAAAATAAGACATGTGGCTTCCCACTGTGATCAGAAACCCAGCATCCCCTCTGTGTGGATGCATGGATGGGCCTAAAACTTAGAGATCACATAAACGAAAAGAACACGCACCCAAACCCCACCCCAGGTATCTGAAATATCCTATTGCAAACCAGAGATCTGGAAGAAACTTTAGTGAATCCAAGAAATTCTTACATCTATAGACAAGTAAATTGAGGCACTACTTATTGAGTTAATAAATTGGAAATCCAGCTGAGAGTCCCTTAACTCCAAATTATGTTGTCTACATCATTATAAAAGTGACTGGGATCTATTAAGTGTAACATCTTGCCTCAGAACTGAACAAAATCCCATCTATGACAATTTTCAGAAGTTTTATTTAACTGTTTAGTATAGAACACATTCAAAAAAGTGTTATCTTTGGTGTGTGCAAGTTCACTCGAGACAAGGGTTTGTAATCTTAGGCATGTGGGGGAGAGTCCTGTGGACGACCCACCTTCCTGCCCTGTCCCCCCTTAAACATCGACAACTGGAAGGGAAATGGACAAACTAGACATCTGGTGCAGTCAACAGGCATTATAATTTCATCCTTTAAGGTTTTAGAGTCGTGCCAGCCAGCGACCTTTATCTACAGCTGGGGACTACGTATTCTATTCATACATCATACTTTTGAGTTCTAGCTTGTAATTCTCGTGTACATTGTTGATTTCACATAACACTGATGAGTCCTTTGAGCTTTTAAAAGTACTGTAGGATCCAGAGTTCACATACATTTCAGTAACACTACCATACAAAATGATTTGTGCTGGCCATTCTTCTACTGCAGAGTATGATTTTATGTTTATAACCTTATTTTAACCTTGCTTATTCTATGCATCATGTTGAAATCTAACTTATTTTACTCTTGCCAAGGTTATAATCAGTACTGGAAACCATTTTTTCTTATCTTTACTACTTGATAGTTCCCATAATAGCCTGGAAAACCTATCTTCATTTATCCTTCCTTGGAGCTGGTATAGGGAGGCATTTTCTTTATATCATATTTTTTCTTTTGCCTTTTCCAATTTGACCCCATATTATTTTAGCTTTATTTATTGCTTTCTGGTTATTTTCATTATTATTTAAAGAATTCAGTAGTCCCCTGTGACTTAGAATTTCAATAGACCGTTGTGAATTCCCATTTGTACCAAAGAATATTTTAATGATCTAATTTTATAAAATAAACTAGTAAATGCCCTTAATATCATTAGGATAGTGTAGAAATATGCCTCAAACTGAATCTAGATACTGAATCTAACCTCTAATCTCATAATCAGATTCAAACACAGGTGATAAGGCATAGTGTTGCAGAGTTAGTTATGTCATGGATGGAGGAAAGGAACTGTTAGGAATCTCAAAGCCTATGAAATTTAAGAGGTCCAAGATGTCTAGAAAAGTATAGGACTTGTATAGCCCCTCTTCAAGGTTATGCAATGGGCCTTTGCTGCGGAAAGGGAGACTATACTATGGCTCTGCCTACATACTGTGCATCAGCCTCTAGGGACACTGCCTTCATGAAGCATCACCAATGATAATGGACTTTTCAGGGACATGGCTACCATTGTGATCTTTTAAGTTAACTCTCCATCTATCTCCCTATAAGAATTTCCAATAAATGTGCTAGTTTGCCAAGTTAGGTTGCGGTGGAATCCTTCCTTTGTGTTGTCATCAGTAACCTGGATTGAAAAGGCATGAATTTCTTTCCAGACAATGTTACGTAGTATACTGCTTTATTAAATGGCAGCACAGTTCATTCATTTACTCTACTGAACAACTTAGTTGAATTTTACCAAATCTCTGTAACCTTTCTTTCTTGTGTCTTCACTTGCTTATTGTCCAAGGATAAAAGTTACCTACTGAATCTCTTTACTTTTTATTTTTATTTTTACTGGAAGAGGTTCAAATAAGTAAATGAGGCAAGGTGAAAAGAATCTCTCAAAAATTACACAAAATAAGAAAAAATAATTTTATTCAAGTGTTTACCTAATTCATAAAACATTTTCTTTTGTTAATATATTTTTGCTTCCAAAATGTCCTCCTAGATTCAAAGCTGAGCTTACTCTGGAAATCTCGCAATATATTTCTTACACCGACTAAACCTGTACCCATTGTAAAAGAGACACTACAAAAGTTAGCTTCCAGACATCTTTACACATTTCCTACAGTGTTCTCTCGTCAGACTGGCCTCTAGTCTAGGAGTTCAGGGTCACTCAGCTTGGTAAAGAAATCATTGTCTGTGATTGGCTTAGCAAAAGCCTTGATCAGTATCATTGCATTTACCTCAAGTATCATGAAGTCCTTGAGGAGGATCAGTGGGACTGCCAGTCCATGAACAGTATGGGAAGCTATTCAGAGACTCAAAGGCCCTGCAGAATGCAGAAAGCTGTACAAAAGGTATGCGAAGGAGGAAAGGCCAGTGGAAGGATAAATTCATGCAGGTATCATCTCATGTGGGTTTCATCAATGCATTCTCCTTGATTCTGGGTTGAACTTTGAACTTCTTAGCTTTTCTCTGGGTTGAGTACACAGATGTTGGGGCTAGGTCTTCTGTTCCAGTTTGCCTTCAGCTCCCTTGATGACATGTGACTCTATCCTCACTAGAGTGAGTGCCTATGTTACCTACTTACACGGGCATTAATATTCTAGGACCAGCTCAATTTTACTATTTGTGAAATAACAGAACGTCAACATTTAACTTTACCTCACTAACTGAAGCCCATACTCTTCTTATTGTTAAGTATATAAAACTGAGTAGAGCAGATGTCTTTGATTTTGTTAGAGGTCTGAAAAGAGGAAGGCAGGGAAATTATGACTATCAGGCTTCCCTATCAAAACATTCAAAATTTAAAACATCCTTGATGTACCTTCACTAGAATTTACCAGCCAGCTAGAGGAGATCAAGATAGTTCTCCAGTTTTCCAGTCTCCCAACATTTCCTTGTGAATATTGTTTCTATTTGGCTAATAAGAATTTGTTCTTTAAATCAACAATAATACAGAAAAATGTCTGCTGTATTAGAGCACATGCAAGAAGTACGTGTTTTCCTTCTTTTCCCGTACATCACTGCTGTTTCAGAGATGGCACTATGGACTGAATCTGAGACACCTTTAAACTACCCCAGCATCTACCAAAGCAATGTCACAGCAGAGGTGTTTTATTACAGAGTAAATTAAGGAATAAATGAATATGTGGATAGGGAATAAAGGATAGCTGGGTATATTGATGCTTTTTCCTATCTGATATTCTCTTACAACAATTTCTAGTCACAAAATTAATTAAGAGCTGTTTTTAATTTCATCTATGTAATAAAACTTTATACAGGGTTTCTAGTTAGAGATATCCACTGGAGTCTCTTAGGTTCCCAAGATTTTTATTTGATCCACACCTGAACAACCATTCTTTTACTGTTGTTTCTTGAGTGTAAGGTAGCTTTTGATGAATTGCAAGACTTTTGATATCTATAAATACGCCTTATTGATCACATATCCCTGAATGGATTACCATTCTGTCTAGCAGAAAGTAGTTTGTGAATAAATAATAAGTTCACAGGGTATTTCTTAGTCAATGTAAATTGATCATCTCTCATAGCCAACCTTCTTGTAGAAAAATATCAGGGTATTATGTATGTATATCCAATAAATGTTTACTGAACAACAAGTACGGTAGGTCTGTCAAGAATATAAATAAAAATTCAATCAGCATGTTAATATATGATTTTATCAATGTTTTATGTCATAAAAAGATATATAAGAAATAATACTAAAGTGATATTTTAAAGCTGATTAATTGATGCCTTAATAGGCATCTGTTACATAGGCATCTATTTAATAATAGAATACAGGTTTTCAGATTAACTATCTTATTATAAGGAAAAGAAGACAAAGGAAGAGTTTTCTCAGGAATGTACAAAGGTATCAACCAGAATGGTATTTAAAGACTATGTAT
This sequence comes from Bramus lutescens, assembly GCA_001685075.1. Lineage (NCBI taxonomy): Eukaryota > Metazoa > Chordata > Mammalia > Rodentia > Cricetidae > Bramus > Bramus lutescens. The sequence goes on from LOEQ01004031.1 coordinate 13,581, forward strand.
AGAGGGTCACTTGGAACTGATTGTCATTCATACTTTTAGGAAAGGGGGTGCTATATATAATTATCTCATTGCCAAACTTTGGCACAGGGACACCTAGAAAGTAGCATAAGACAGTCGGTGCAAGCTACATTGTACACAGAAAAATAAAGACGAAAGGATTAACCCCTGAGAACCCAAGGGAGTAAGTCTCCCTTCAACACTTCCAGCTCCGTTCAGTTCATCACGCTGCAAGACTACTTTAATCTCATTTGTTGCATCAGCTTTCCACTGTATTAAACTAATGAATTTAATGATTTTGGTTAAATCTGCTGACATTTATCTAGAACAACAACACCCTGAGGCAAGGTACATATGCAATTAAAATGCCTGTTATAGGGACCACAGCTCAGGCTATAATAAATAAAGCAATTCAATGGGGTTCATTGCCACTATAAATGTTCTCAAGTTTCTTTTATGAAACAATTTGAATTATCAAGGCCATGTTATTTTTTATATGAAGTGTACTTTAATACTTTGTTCTTCATGAATAGATACAAGTTATCATGGAATATCACCTTCCTTTTACAACCATTCAATTCTGAGAATATCAGGGCATGAGGCAAAAATTGTAGTTTTAATATACTATTTCTATCTAATTTCATGTTGAAGAATCCATTGTAACTCTTTGTGGGTAGGCTAGTTGTACTGTCAAAACAATATCATCATCATGTTTACTTAGCTCTCAATATGTATGTACAATTTCCTACAGTATCTAAATGACTCCAGGAAGTGGATGTTATTGTTTGTATGCAGACTGTAGATGAGATATGAGACAAAATCAGTATACTAGAGATCAGAATTCAAACGTCTTTGGAATTCCAAACTTTTATTCTGTACATGATATAACAATGTATTTAGCAGTCACAGACACTTTTATTATTCTAACAGCTCAGAAGTCCATTCATAGTTCAGCATTTATAGTTTTATCAGAAGTTACTCCTATAGAGAAGGTTCCGCTAAGCAATTAAGTCAAGCTCAGAGATATCTTTTTCCTCTGCAAATACCAATGGATTCTGTTTTATGAATAATCCTGATTGAGTCATTATTGAGATACAGCCATCTGCTACTATTTTTAGTTATCTTATTCATTTAGTTTATATTTATTTTCATTCAGCTTTGTAAAATGACAAGAAAGGCAAAGCGGGCAAAAATCTGTGTGATTCTTAAAGTAATTTTAAAAAGAAGCACCTCTGGTTGGAAGCATAAACTAATGGTACCTGAGTTACCTTTAGCCCACACAGTAACCTCACTACCCCTTCTCCCTGTGGACTCAAAAGCAGCATATGGCTGCTCGTCTTGCAGTTCAGACTGCTCTGTTTAGCCCAAACCACTAGGTTACAATCTGTTTTATAATCTCCGTAAGGATCATTTTTCTCTTGAGACATGCACTCCTATCAAAATAGAGACCTAATTGTGCAACTTCACTCCGAGATAGACAGATACAAATTTCACACATAGACCAAGCTTCCTGGGTAAAAATCCTACATTAAAAGAAGAAAACTGCACTAACTACTGAATTAAAATCATATAATTCCAGTAAAGGGAAAAAGAAACTGTAATATTTCCAACATTAAGGGTGATGTCGTATACATGATAAATTTTCCAGGGTAAAGAATAGTTCACTTACTTCAAACATTCATTGACTCCACTAGGATGTATTCAGGGAAGTTTTGCTGCACTCAAATGTGCCTGATCATCTACTGCATCTATCGATGTGTGTATATGTGGAAAATCGTCCTGTGGTTGAATTCAGCCAGAGGAAAACAAAACCAAACTGGTCCTTTGAAACCAAGAATGCAGTCCAATAAATGCTCGCCATTGAGAGTGTGAGACCAGTTGTAAATCTCGTTTAGTACAATAAGGAGAAATGGCAAATACGGCAAATAAATCCTCCTCACTGTGCTCTCTGTTGGTGATTCCAGACAGTGGATGAGACACATAAGCACCTCTCACCAGGCTGCCATTCCAAAGAGTATGTGGATGCCTTCATCAGGACACCTGTGTCTTCATATGAGAAATTCTGGTCTGAGTCTGTCTCTCCTTCTAGCACAGTGTGCCTTAAGGCAGAGATCACATATCTACTCTACATCCACGTAAACTCTAAGCAGCACAAGCGAGCTCACCAAGCTAATTCAGTGGTGCTTTTTATCACTCCCACTGACCTGAAACTCAGTAACTTTGAATACAGAACAGTCTCTCTGTCTCTCTCTCTCTCTGTCTCTCTCTGTCTCTCTCTCTCACACACACAAATAATAGTAATAATAATAATAACAATAATAATAATAATGTTCTGCACAGTTCAAATTATCTTTTATTTCCCAAGAAAGCCAGCAACAAGCACACTTCACTGTGGTTCAGACTGCCTCAGCCTTGACTTATTCCGGCCCAAGAGCTATATAATGCTGTAAGTACTTGACCATTTTGGACAGGCATCTATCTGCACCATTCCAGGCTTCCGGGTGTTCTGGCACAGATGGATTCTCTGAAAAGTCTACAACAGGAATGTGTGGTTAGCACATGCCAAAGTGTGCATCCCAGGCTGGCCATGAACTCATGATCCTTCTACCTCTGCCTTCTTTAGCAAAATCTCTCAGCATGCACCACCACAGCAGATTCAATTCTTCTAAAAGTAATAATTTAAATGTATTTCACAAAAAATTTAGTATACAAGTAAGGTGATAACTTTGATCATTAACTTATCATAACTATTCCACACTGTAATCCTTATTCAATACACTGCATATTATGTGTACGTGTGTATGTATGTATATGTGTATAAAGACATTAAAAATGAAATTTTAAATTCTGTTTGGAAAGAAAGCATTCTCTGGTTTTCAAGTGAGATCTTGAAAACCACTCGTGCCCAAATGACAGTATCTATCCAAGTACTACTAAAGGAAGAAAAGAACTATGCATTTATCCTATGTGAAGTTTACATTGTAAGTGCAGAGAAAACTTTCCACCTATCAGCAAAGTAAAAAGAACTGATTGCATTAACTTTTTAAATGCATGTATTCTCTGTAAGATTTCTCCATATTGCTCTTTCTTCCTTTCTTGTTTTCCTGACTCCAAAGACAGACACTACCTCAGAGTAAAGGGTTGGGAAAAGGTTTTCCAATCAAATAGAACAAAGAAACAAGCGGATGTGGCTATACTAATATCTAAAAAAAAGATTTCAAACTAAAATCAATCAGAAGAGATGGAGAAGGACATTTTATACTCATAACAAGAACAGTTTATCAGGAGGAAGTCTCAATCCTGAATATCCATGCTCCTAATAAAAGCACCCACATATGTAAAAAAAATTACTAGAACTCAAAGCATACATCAAACCTCACACTCTAATAGTAGGAGATTTTAACACTCCTCTCTCACCAATGGACAGGTCA
>LOEQ01004031.1:34364-45150 GCA_001685075.1 Bramus lutescens
AGGACCTTGGACTTCCCACAGGGCAGGGAACCCTGATTGCTCTTTGGACTGGAATGGGAGGGGGAATGGGGGGAGGGAGAGGAAAATGGGAGGAGGGGAGGAGGTGGAAATTTTTAATAATGATGAAGAAAATAAAAAAGAGTCAGTAGTTGCAAACTTTAGAGTCCTTTTAAAGTCTTTCCAGTATACTTAATGAATTATCTCTAGATTTTTATTTCTATATGAAGAATCATAATATGCACAAACACACTTTTGTTTTTCCCTTTATAATGCTTAGATATTTAATATTTTGTTTTCTCCATTTTTGGTAACAAGCAAGCTTTTTATTCTCTTTTTACTGTACTTTTTAAAATATTATATTTGATTAACTTACTCTGCTTATGTGATGGAAGAGTTATGGCATAGTCTATATAAGTATATCAGGTAAGAAGTTGCTAGAGTGGATTCTCTCCTTGTACCATGTAGGGTTTAACAATTAACAACAAGGTGCAGTCTTGGCAGCAGAAGCCTTTCGGTGCAAAGCCATTTCACCAGCCTGCACCACTGTGATCTTTATTCTAATATAGGTTTACCAAGAAAAGAAGTAGTGGACATCATTGTTTCTGACTTACTATCATTTTTGATCTTAATGTCTTGAGCAACTTTTATCAGCTTAATAAACATTTTTTCCAAATGTAATAGTATTTTTATTTTAAATACATTTTCTTGCAGATTTTCATTTTATAAGTGATTTTTCTTACATCTGTTGAGAGTTTTTCCTCTTATGTATGCTAATGAGTTATATTTATGCATTTTCTTAGGGTAAATAATGTGACTATATATGAATCCAACTTGATTTCAATGGCTCATATTTATATGCATTATTGATTCAATTTGCAAATGGATTTTTTAGAATATTTTTATTCATTTTCATGGGTGAATTGAGTCTGAATTTTTCAAACTATTTTGGGAATTCTAAGATTGTATATAACATAAAAATATGATGTGTTAAGTAGTTCTTCTCTTGCTAGAAATATTAATATACAACTGTACTAATATTTTATTTGAATTTTTATAAAAACAGACTTGAATTCATCCCAACTTGGGAGAATAAATAAATCAATAATGGTATATAGAATATTAATGTAATAGAATATCACATGTCAGTCAAAAGGATGAACTACACAGGTAATTACTATTGTAGGATAAATCTTAATAACATTAATTAAAAATGTAATTTCATAAAATGTCATTTCCAAAATTATCAAAAGTTAATTATTAAGTTTACAAGGATATTTGTACAGAACAATTACAAAAATATGTATATAGTTCAGTGGTAGAACTCTTGTCATGTGTGTGTAAAGTTCTGGGCAAAGTAATGATTTCAATACCTATCTCATCCAAAATACAATAAGTAAAAAATATTCCAGATAAAACTCCAACATGACAATAAATTAAAACAGTAATAGAAACAAATAGAAAGAAGAAAATCCATTTTAAGGAGCAATTTGAATGGCATGCTGATGGAAATATGTGTTTGGAAATAACTGAGATATGGACACATTTGTAATAATTCATTTTTAAAATATTATTAAATTACAGTCTCTTGATGCACTTCAAAATAACACTTTGTTAATATTTACAGAAACACCATGAGCTAATCCAGTACAGACAACTTTATAGGAACAGATGTCAAATGTCTACAGTAATGAATAAAGTATCAAATAGTAGAGATCGACTCATTTCTGACAAAAAATTATGGGTAAAATTTAAAAAGGATATAACTCATTTATTCATAATGAGATGATTTTCTGTAATTACAAGAACTGTCAATGTACATTAAGCCACTGTGATAAATATAAATCATCAGCATTACCATGGTGATTTGGAATTCTATACTTCATGTACAATAATTTAGGAGATAATTAAAGAAAACATTGAAATGTGTGAGAAAAGTTGCCATAATTTAAGCCATAATGATATAATCTGACTTTAGCATACTCATTGAAGATGTGATTCATCATATGAAAATATTGTCTAATAAATAATATTTTATATTTTCAAATCTAAATAGAATATTTGTTAATCATTTAAAATAATCACTTACTGCGACTGTTTCCTGCCAAAATTAAAATATGGATGGTTATTAATTATAAACTTTAATTCATATTCTCTTACCAATGTGACATAATACTTGATGTTTTCAATTTTTTTGAAAATACTGAAAAAGTAAAATATCAAATGAAAATATTATTACTATGGCAAAAGATTTAGTAAAGCAATTAAGAATTTATTTGAATCAATTCTTTACTCAGAAAAACTTAAAAATGCAATTATAGCTGGGACCAGAAGATGGCCAGACTTTTTTCCCCTGGAGGTGAATTTCTTGGCATTGACTGTTTACTTTCGTATGATTAGATGATACATGTGTAAGCGTGACAACATGCAGACACTATTGTAAAGACAAGTACAAAAATACCCTTTGAAACTTTTCAATGCATAAATAAGACAATCAAAGTGTATACTTCACATAAAAATCTAATGATATGCATATAAAACACTGTGAACATATTCATCAGGCATGGATAAAGAAATAGCCACGCAAGAAATTGGGGTATAGCCACTGAAATTGTCAAATAAACACATTATTAATAGGAGCATATGTCTGATATTTTTGTTTCAAATACATATATAACCATAAGTTTTCTTAAAAACTGATACATATAGATATATCTACCTGACAGACAGATAAATATCTATCATATATTAGATATTAGTTACCTGATACCTATCAGATATCAGATATCTGATATCAGGTAGGTAGGTAGATAGATAGATAGGATACAGATGTAGACATAACCTTTTAAAATTTAGTATTTTCTACTAGACTTAGTACAAATACAATGAAAATGCCTCTTTGGTGTCAAAATAGAGTTCTAACCTTCAAGTCTATGCTCAAGATATTTTCTGCATATTATTTACTGCACATTACAGTGTAAGGCTACATAGAAACATTTTCCAATAGGAAATGAATTTATCACTTTCATTTAAAAAGAGAAAGGGGTATATTACGTGTGCTTCCTAGAAGAAACAACCTGTTGAAGTTTTAAGTTTCATTTTATGAAATTCATTGGCTTTTAAAATTGGAAAATTTAATGATTAAATGTCATTTGTAAATATATTTGCAAATATATAATGCAAAGCTGTAAGCTCTCAGCATCTTCAAGTGCTCTCAACAGTACCATCTTCAAGTCATGAGAAGCACATAGAATGAGTACTATCTGAGGACTCTCTGGTTCCACTTTGGAAAGTTTTCCAACCCCAGATATCTCCCCTTCTCATTCAACACCTGAACAGGTGTCCTGACTCCCCAGGCTGTGAGTCTTGGCTTCTCCTTTTCCTTGTTCTTTTTGCATTTAGTAATTTAGCTCAAGTCTGTTTATTCTCAATATTGCCTGAAGCCTCTATAAGGATCTCATTTTTCTTTCTGTCTTACAGAGTGTCCTGACTGAGCCATCTAGAACCAGTCCCCAGATCAGATCTCTCTTCCCCTTCCCTCACCAGCTTTTCTGTCATTTCAGGGAGCTGGGTGTCATCTCGTTGTTACCATCACCAACAATCAAATCATGATTAATCCATTATTTGCTACTCATTGTGAGTTGGAATATAGCACAGTGGTAGAGCATATGCCAAGCATGTATGTGATCACTAGGTGTGATTCCCTCCAGAATCAAAATTTTTAAAAAGCACAAATAAATTTTAAAAGATCATTCATTACATTTTAATGGTTTTCTTTTTAAGTTAATGATGCTAATGTTCAGTTATAATGGTGCAATGTTCGTTTACATCCATGATGTTTGTGCAAACATAGCCATTGAAGGAACGCAATTGTAGAAAGAGAAACATTTGGAGCATTAAACCTGCAGGACCAGTGTTAGCCTTGAGAAACCTTAGCTGTGCTATGCTTTCTCTCTTATCTCACTTGAGAGAGTATTACCACAGTATGAGATGGCAGGAAAATTCAGAGATGAAGCATTTCCAAAAGTGGTAGATGCCAATAAATTGCTATATTTTCCATCCCTCCATGCCTCGACTATGGGAGAAGTATTAATCGATAATCTTACATCAATAAGGTTGTTCATCCAGATAACTAATTAGCTCAGAAATATAGCTTTTTTGTTCATGGATTTGATTAAGGCTTTAAAACAAATTAACCAAGCTGACATTTTGTTTTTGTCAACATGAATTCCCATTTGAAAAGAATTAATACCCTATAGCTATTTATGTGCAGATTAGTGATTAGCAACAGACTTTAGCTTCATATTTGGTTAATTGAGAAATTGATCTGCTGAGTCCAACCAAATGTAAGAAAACATAATAATCCAAAGCATTGAACCCACATGACCTTTTCCATTGGGCTTCATTGCCTTTTATCTGGGACCACATTTACTGGAGATATACTGCAATTATTTGCTCTTGTGAATAAAATTAAAATTTGAGTAAAAAATAAAAACTGTATTTCAGAAATAGAAATAAATTTGAATGAGACTCTGAGAACAAATAATTTTATGTTATCAATGTCTCACTGTTTGTTACCTATCTTTCTCCAAGACTTCAACACACTTTTAGACTTAATAATAGTTCAGAGAGTGCACAACTCAAGTGGTTAACTTTTCCATAGCAGGCAGGCAGAGAGGAATCCAGTCCCTGGTCTTGCCTTGGCTGTCACCTGACTTACAGATGCAACTGTTGAGCACCAGACTCTTGTGACTCAATTCAAACATCAGTCACTCACCAAACACACAATGGTAATTGAAACAATACATTTACTGCTATACTGAAGCAATATTAGATTTTTCTGAATACACACCAGTATCTACTTATCACAAATTCAATAATGAAAGCAGAATAATTTCTCTTTTAGGAAGCTTATACACCTCATCGATGAACACAACACTCTCTTCTTTTATTTTGTTTATTAACACAGTAGCAGCTTATTTATTCCCAAACAAATGCCTAAAAATAAAAACATAGATTTTCTTTGGAGTGTTTATGAACATCTACTTTTCTTCCTTTGATGTTGCTAAATGCTTCATGCTCTCTGTTTTAAATGTCTTCCAAAATTAAGTTCTCAAGTTGATGGAGAAATTTTCATAGTGATCCATGTAAACTATTTTATTTTGTTTTTAAATCATGACAATAACCTGGAAAATAGAGTATATAAAATACATTCAACAGAAAGACTCTGGTAGGACTATTTATCTGAAGAAAACAAAATCAGAGACCACAGTTATGTTTATTAATTTTGTTATCTGATACTATCTAGGTATTCTGTTTGGATCTTTTTGCTATTTCATATTTAATTATTTTGTTCTTCTACCCTAACTAACATTAACCATAAAATGAGTTCAAAATTAAGACCAAAATTCTGAAAAATAAAACTCCACAATAATTAGAGGCACATTTTAATGAACTAAAAATCTTTCAGTGTTTTATCATTTATCTATGGATAAACACATAGAAATATAGATATCGACGATATATAGGTAGGTAGGTAGGTAGGTAGGTACATACATACATACATACATGCACATATACATACTCAAAGAGATAATGATTCAAATATGCAACACGGATGCTCTTCCCTTGAGAAGCAACTAGTAAACATGATCAGTTTGAGCTCTCTTTTTCCTGTTCACTCATTGCCCAAGGTCATGTTCACACAGTGCACTTCTCTCTCAGGGTCTGTGTGCAGCACACACACAGAGGCAGACAAGTGCCTGTCATCGTACTGAACAAATGAAAGTAAGTTAAAACCATTAGAAAAAAAACTGGAAGTTTACGTGTTATGTCTCAAAGGATGGACAGCATTAATTTTCTTACAACAGCTCTCTAAAATTGCTTTGAGGCACGACAAAGCTAACTCCCTACTGTTGCCTAAAAATCACCACAGCTCCAGAAGGTTCACAGCTGAAGCAAATGCAACGCAGCCAGGATTAGACTAGCCATTCTCCACCCTTTGTGTATCTTACACATCAGTATGCCACTTCTCAATTTGTAGAGTATTAAGTTCATTTTCCAGAGGTTCAGACATACTTTAAATCATAAATCTACTTCTAAAATTGTCATAAAATTGGTAAGGGTAAGGTGAGGTGATAACAAGCAATTGCAAGAAAAAAAAAGGTAAGCTAAAATAATGTTTCTTTATGCATGCAAAATTATATTAACAAAAATGGCTAAGAAACAAAAAATGAGGTCTCTTAGTGTGGCAATATATGGCACTAAGGGTTGCACAAGGTTACTACACTTAATGCCATCAGATATTTAAAAGTCATTAAAATGACAACTTTTGTCATTATTTATCTTAACACCAATAAATTACAAACAGATAAATTAAATAAAACAAATTCATAGAAGAATGACTCCGGGCACCTTTAAATATCTAACAGCCAAAGGCAAACACACACACACAAAAAAATGATTTTAAAATGGCCACTTTGCTTTAAAATGTCTGTTTCTCCTTGCAGAGAAAATTACAAAATAGAGCACTCATGCCTCCCAGAACATGTGGTGAGAAAAGACGCCTTAGCCTCTTGTTTAGGCCAAATTTAATTTGTGTAATTATGTTCTAGCTGCCTCGAAGTCCCTGGAAGTCTCTCATGATCTGTGTCACTTCCACACATAATCTGTTTATAGCAGTCTTTGCTCTTTCAAGTGGTCATTACCATCTGCCCCTGAGGTAGCTACATTTCAGCAGGAGGGAACATGATTCCTGTATTACAGAACTATTCATCATGAACTATTATAGCTGTGAAGTTTGATGATGTAAATCTACCTGATAGTATCTGGAAAGAGCTATTGTCAGAACTGATTTTAGTCTCCTATTTTTTTTCTTAGTTGACAAAATTTATTTTCATTAACACTTTTCATCTCAGAAATCCACTCTGAAAATGAAAATAGAAGTACTATAAATAACACTTTCCTTTACTGAGTATGTACATGATATTTGTATACATGTGTGTTTCACATATGCTTGTTTGTGTGCATGTGTATATTAGATATACATGTATGTGAGAGTACACAGATCTGTGTGGAAGACAGAGTTCAAACAAAGGTCAGTGTTAAGTGTCCTCGCCAATCATTCTCCATAGTATGTAAATATACATTATATTAAATAAATGTAACTATAAAATTAAATCTCTCTGTACATATTCTAGCTGCATGGTCTACTGTAGCTATCTACTGGATTCCAAAAGTACAGCATACACTCATCCAAAATTGCTCAAACACGTCAAACACTCTCAAGCATGTACATGTCTTTTTTTCTCTCCTAATAAGTGTTAAATCCCATGTCAAGTTACCCTCCAGATGCTTACTCCTTGGTATTTTCTCAAGAGAGTGTTACCACTTTACCTACATCTGTTTTTACGGCACTTGTTTTGCATGGAAAAGAGTTTGCAAATTATGTCATCTCTTTTCTTACAGTAGGAAATACATAAGCTGTGTATCCACCCATTCTATAGCACAGCGCCATGCCAAGCACATATATTTAGCAACCACCTACTGAATTATTTTTCTGTCTTCTAACTCCAAAAGCCAAGAGGGAAGTATCCCATGGGTGTAAAGGGATAAAAAAAAAGTGACATACAGAGAAAGTATATCAGGCATTTCATCAACTTATTTCTCAGCTTCTTATGTACTCTCCAACATGACTTTTTAAAGAATATTATCACATTAGTAGGGGGATCCATTAAACTTCTAGAAGCTAGCCTTGAACAGAGGCAGTTCATTTTGAAGTTATAGCCAAGCAAGAGAAGGTACAGTTTACGGCATATATTCCTTTCCCTCCAAGAATATGAAGCATGTTGTTGAAAAGAAAAAGCTTGAAGATTCACTGAAATGGTGTGACGAGGGTACAAATTAGATGCTGCGATCTTGGAATTCATACTAATCATGATCGAATGAATAATATAGCAATGTCTAGGGTGTCATTAGCTATTTCCCACAGTAATCACTTGGTGTTCAGTGGGCTCGGAAACTATGATGTGAATGAGACCTTCCACCAGGAACTAAGTGCTCGCTGCCTGCATGATGTGAAGGATCATTAACCACATCTTGCTGAAGAACATTACAGGTTATAAAAATGTCATCTAGACCATGCCGACAAGCCCATCTGTATTTAAGGCTGAATCCCTTTGAGATAAAAGCACTCCATGTGGCTCAAATGGGGCTGTTATTTCAGATGTCAGAAAACTATTAACACATACCCAGAGCACACGAGCCATAATAGAGCAGTTGAAGAATGTGGGATATGAAATCTTTTCAACAGTTCCATTTAGAACCTAATTTATCAAAAGAATACACTCTATAAGACCCAGAAAAAATAAAATAAAACAGAAAAGCTTTGTAAATGTTTCAAACATACCAGTACATTTACTGGGAATCTGATAGTTTGTTTCACCATTAGAGGCCAGGACTTTCCTTTACAGAATGGTAAGGGGCAGGGGTTAAAGAGTTTATGGTTGTACACTTTATGTTTCCTCTGCCATGGGAGGGTGAGTATTTATGAAAATAGCCAAGATGAAAGTACTATTTCAGTCCCTCCTCCCTCTCTTCAACTGGACTCCTGGAGCTTGGCCCAGTACTTGGCTGTCTGCTTCTGCTTCCATTAGTTACTGGATGAAGGCTCTCTGGTGACAATTAGGGTAATTACCAATATGATTTCAGGATAAAGCCTTTTCAGGAAGAATTGAGTGAGGCAAGGGGAGTAGGGGGCTCAGAACCATGACAGGGAATCCACAGAGACAGCTGATCTCAGCTAATGGGAGATCACAGACTCTGGACCGCCAGCTAAGAAGCCTGCATGGGACTGATCTAGGCTCTGCCTATGAGTGACAGTTGTGTAGCTTGGTCTGTTTGTGGGGACCCTAGCAGTGGGATCAGTACCTGTCCCTGGAACGTGAGCTGGCTTTTGGGAACCTATTTCTCATGCTGGGAAGTCTCACCTAGCCTGGATGCAAGGCAAGGAACTTGGTCCTGCCTCATCTTGATATACCATGCTTTGTTGACTCCCATGAGAGGAGGAGTGGATAGGGGGTCAGGTAAATGGGAGTTGTGGGAGAGGGAAGGGGAATAAAGGAAGAGAGGAGGGAGGAGAAACTGTGGGTGGTATGTAAAATAAATGAAAAAAATAATTAAAGAAAATTTATAAAATATTTTTTAAAAAGAGTATGATTTCAAAACAGAAAAATATGAAATTAGCTTGTATGTTTTCTGGGAAAATATAAATGGATTAGATTGATGTTTGAGGAAAAATGAACTATTCTAGTATCTGTATATGTGTGTATATTTATCTATGGATAAATGTCTTATATTTGCTCCTTTCCCTTCTCCCTTGCTCTATATGCTATGGTGTACAAATAGATATTTTCTGTAGTATTTGTGCCTAGAGAAATAGAGAAGCAACATTCTTTGTTTCATTTCTTTATCAATATGTTTCTTCTTTACTATGTTTACTTAAATTTTTATGCAACATATTTTGATCATATTTCCCCCTCATTTAACTCCTTCCAGATGCTACATACTTATCCACTAACTTTTTCTTCTCCCCCACTCTCTTTCCTCTCCCCACAAATAAAACCACAACACCACAAATCAAAACAAACAAAAAATAAGATAAGAAAAATGCCAAAACATATGGCATATATAAACCAAACCATTGAGTTAATCTTGTGGCTGTCTTCATCACACCCCCTCACCCAGAGGCTTAGGGAAAGGAAGGAGAGAGACTACAAGTATAGGAAATATTGTCTATCAGTCACAACAGCACTGATGATGCACATATAAACTCACAGAGACTGTTACAGGGTGTTGGCAGAGACTGCTCGTTTGTTTCCTGACCACTCAGACCCAAAATAAGCACACAGAAACTGTATTAATTAAACCACCACTTGGTCTCTTAGCTTATGCATATTTCTATCTAGCTCTTATATCATAAACTAACCCATCTCCATTAATCTGTGCATCACTACAAGGTCATGGCCTACCAGCAAAGTTCCTACACACACTGGAAGTAATGTCTGTCTCCTACAGCAGCTACATGATTTCTTTCTGGCTCTACCTTCTTTCTCATAGCGTTCAGTTTAGTTTTCTCATCTGTCTCTGCCCTATCACACTCCAAAGCAGCTTCTTTATTCATTAACCAATAAAAGCAACACACATACAGAAGGACTTCCTACATCATCAGTATAAGACATACATAGGTTCAAGAGAGACAGGGTCCCAGGATTGAGAGATGAAGTGGACACAGAATCCCTCTGTTAACTGAGAAGCCATTTGCAATCGATACCTGGCAAATGATGGCAAAGGAAAATCAGTTCTCTCAGATGGAAAGTCACTGTATATATCAACTATACTCTAGGGCAATCCCCATGCCCAGCAGTAGTTGGCCAAGATATGTCTCTTTTAACTCATTCCATTACTGCCATCTTCTTTAAGTGGTAATGTTCTCAAATATCAACATGTAGACTCACATTTCTGTTTTGTTCTCCCTTCTTTTCTGGTCCCATGCTCCTTATTTCATTAGTACACAGGCTGCAATGTGTATAAGGAGAGAGTTCCTAATTAATTTATATTCTAGGTGTTTCTTGCTAAATATTAAAGCTTAAATAGCATGTTTGCCTGAACACTCATGAGTAAATCTGACTGGCATTATGGTGGCCATGTTGAGAAATGGATTCTTTTTTGATTATTTATTTTATTATTATTATTAAAATTTTCCACCTCCTCCCCTCCTCCCAATTCCCTC